>OY856414.1:531719042-531954042 GCA_963693085.1 Alisma plantago-aquatica | reverse complement strand
CTTTTAGCATCCATGGACTTCCATTGGTGTTTCCTAGCATTTCTTTCTTCCCAAACATGGTAGCAAATAACAACAAACAAAATATTTTTCCTCTCATGTGTTCTGCATTTAGCAAGCATCCTTGTCGATTCAGCAATAAGTTGTATTTGAAGTCTAAAATCTCTGCATAAATGCTCCCATATCTCCTTTGTGAACTTGCATTCTCCAAAATATATATATATATATATATATATGTGTGTGTGTGTGTGTGTGTGTGTGTATAGGCCTTGTCTTTATTAGCTACGCGGGTAACCTAGAATTCACTACACAAGCCGCCCGATAAGTAACTATTTGTTTAGAAAATTAACTCTCTGGATAAAAAAGTAACTATTCGACTAAAAAAATAAAAGCAGACATAATACATAGTAAAAATTCTAGAGTAAATATGTAATTGTCCATTTGATACAAATGCAACTATTTATACATGTAAAGTAACAATTTAGAAGGTAATGTAACCCTATACATGTGCAAAGTAAAGAATTGTTGAAAAAATAACTAAATGTGAAGCTGGTAGCTACCCATGTGGGCAATGAATTGACACCCATATATATATATATATATGTGTATATATATGGGTTTATGTTTCATGCCCGGGTGGGTAACCTAGAATAGCTACCCTTACGTCTGAAAAGTAACTCTCTAAATAAAAAATAACTATATTGACAAAAAGTAATTATTTGACTAAAAAGTAAAATGAGGTAGAATACACAATAAAAATTCTAGAACAAATATGTAATTATACATTTGATGCAAATATAACTATTAATGCATATAAAGAAATAATTTGGAAGATAATGTAACCATGTACACATGCAAAGTAAAAAAACTCTAGTCAAATTAACTAAATCTGTAGCAGGTAGCTACCCTTGTGAGAAATAAATGAACCACATATATATATATATGCATGCATACATATATATATATATATATATATATATATATATATATATAATCTATAATACTCAGGCGGGTAACTAAGATTTCACTACCTTGCAGCTCAAAAAGTAACTATTTGGTCAGATAAATAACTATCTAGATAAAAAATAACTATGTTGTTGAAAAAAGTAACTACACAATGAAAAAGGTAAAATGGGAAGAATACACAATAAAGATTCTAATTACATATTTATTCGATAAATTTTACTGTGTATTTTACTCATTTTTACTTTTTCGACACAATAATTACTTTTTTGACAACGTAGTTACTTTTTTTTATACAGCTAGTTAATTTTCTTGCCAAATTGTTACTTTTCTAGCTGTACGGGTAGCAAAAACTTAGATACCCACATAATCAACAAATGAACACCATATATATGAATATTACATATATATGATGGCATTTTTGTAAATATTGAAAACACATGTCCTGACTCTCGCTTCCTTCGACATTGTTGTCATCCTAAATAGATTGAGGCTGCCTCCATCCCTAGTTCCCTACATATGACAACACCAACATTTTCCCTTTAGAACCCTTACCACATCTGACGACCTTCTCCTCTCAGAACTACACTCTCATATGACGACGAGGACCTTCTCCCCGTGGAACTCCACCCTAGCATTGTATCAACACATGTGGATCTCATGGCGGCCGAACCTCTCCAGCCCAAATATTCCCGAGATCAAAAGATCCACATTCTTTCCTATCTCAACCACGATCCACCATCTCAAGAACACATCCTCCTCTTCTTTATCGTGTTAGGTGTGTGTGGTTCTCACCTTCCAATACCCATTCTTCCTCATAGTCTCAATCTGTTGTTGCTCACAGATTGTATCTTCTACAATCGAAGGCACCAAGTAATCTTTATATTCATACTACAATTAATGTTTTTTTTGTAATATCACTTATACTATATGAACTGATTACTTATTCTTGTTATAAATTTCCACAATAATATTTGAATTGTCGTATTCTAAGTTTCTACTCTTCCTTTATCTAGGATAATTTAGTTGTAAATCTTCAATAAAACATGATGCATAGTTAGATCTCTAAATAAAACAACTAATTTTAATAATTACTTTATGTAACACTGAGTTACCTTTTTGACCCAAAGTCACATTTTTGTTAAATGGTTACTTTGTTGTTCACAGTGTGAATTTAAAGTTCAGATAGTTACTTGCTAGTTGCTATAGTTAACTTGTCCTTGTTGTAATCATTTTCAGATCTGCAATGATGTTTGTTTCTCAATTCTTAGTATCAAATCATATAACAAATAACGTTTTAGCTTTCTCCATGGTGGGTTGCTTTTTCTGCTCCTTGAAGTGATGATGATGACGCTGGGTACTTATTTGGGTGTGTGTTTGGAACTGTGATTGTTCTTTGTGTGTTTCTTTGGTGGGGTGAGTATAAGAAACAAGCACATGACATCTTTGTAACATATACACCATGTGTATATGGGGATTGGAATCAAAATTGACTCATTTTTTCTTCTCTATCTAGCCACCAGTGGCGGCAACAGATATGCATATCAATTAAGTACAGTGGTTGGTCCTTCCATGCTTCTATGGGGAGTACAACTCAATAATATTGCTAAAATAAGTAATCTCCAGATCCTCCACCTTCCATCCTTATTTTCCTTACCAATGGTTTATACATATGGTGCACATTTCATGGAAATATGACTGAATATGACTAGTAATTGTAATTAAGTTGTTGGAATTACCTATTTTAATACCTGCTCATAGTAACTAAATTTGCTGATTTTTCGTTAGCTGAAATGAATGTTTATTAAGACATAATTGGATGAGTAGCTAAAATGGGTGTCTTTTCTAACTATTTTATTGCAAAAAAATCATTGTTTTATATTATCTAAAATAGATTTGCATATGCCTGTTTATCAAATATTTATGTATTTTGTATGTAGGTTTTTCTAGTAAGGTTGTTTCTATTATGAATCCTAGTCTTGATATTGATGCTAGCAATGCTATGATTGATTGTGATGATGATAATTTACATTCTTCTTCATTTGTTGATGTTGATATAATTCCCTCAGCTGATGTCCCTACAATTGGACTTGTATTTGGAAGTTTAGATGTTGGTATATCATTTTATTGTAGATATGCTGGTATGGTTGGGTTTAATATTAAGAAAGATGACAATCATTATGAATGAGGTACCAAGATTTTGCTCACTAAAGATTTGGTTTTTGATAAATAAGGTCAACTTAGTCATTTTAAAAGATCTAAAGGCCTTTTGAGCCATGTTTGTGATGAAGTTGGTGATCTACATGAGAAGTTGTCCAAGAAGCATAGGCGTTTTGTGGAAAGGTGTCAAAGCCATGATCTGATTTATGCTTGACAAGTTCTCATCTAAATGGGTTATGACTGCATTTGTTGATGAACACAATCATGATCTTGTTGATATCATTCACTTGCTCTACTTGACGTGTAATTCATCTCTTGCCAAACTCAAAAGACATGCTTTCTTCTATGAGTCAAGAAAACATACATGTCTCTAAACAACTTTCATTAATAGAATTTGAGTCTGGTGGTTAGGACAAGTTGACATTTACAAGTAGACATGCTCATGGATACCTCAGTAGTAAGAGAAAGGAGTCATCTAAATACAATGTGGACACGGTGTTAGATTGTTTTGGAAGTTTTAAGGTTTTGGATTCTAAATTCTTTTATGTATATCAAAAATATTCTGATGGTTGTTTGACACACTTATTTTGGTTTGATTTGATCTCTTTTGAAGACTGTGTACTATTTGGCAATGCAATTGTATTTGATACCACTTATCCTACCTAAAAGTATTCCATGGTTTTTTGAATATTTGGTGGTTTTGATCACCATCACAAAATAGTGCTATTTGTTTCATCCTTGTTGTTAGATGAGAAGTATGATTCATTTGTATGGGTTTTAAATCAATATTTATTGTGTTTTGGTAAAGATCTGATTTCCATCAATATTGATCAACACAAATCAATTAATGCTATGATTATTACTATTTTCCGTCATGTATACAACATTTCTACAATTGGCATATTCTATAGAAACTCCCCTCAAAACTTGGATGAATTCCTAACAAGGATCAAATCATTAGTGATTTGAATGAGATGATGCAAACAATTTTGCTGAGAGACGGAGCTCTATAATTGAAGAGAATGATTTATTGTCCATTAGTTGGTTTTGTGATATGTATGATATGCGGTGGAAGTGGGTTCCATGTTTTATGCAGGATTCCTTATTTGTTGGCATAAGTACAACGTAAAGAAGTGTGATCCCTAATGCAACCATTAGAAATCACATCAACAATAGGAAAACTCTCTTTGAACTTATTTGTAATTTGGAGACAGCTTATTCTCATGTGAGGGATATAGAAAATTTCAAAGATTTTGATGATGAATACAACAATTAGCCTTAGGCTTCATTGTGCCCTTTGGAGGAGAAAATGAGAGGTATATACACCAAGTTTATTTTTTAGATGTTTCAATCTAAAGTTCATTAAAGGATGGTGTATAACGTGAAGGAGACTTATCATGATGGTGTGTTTGATGTCTATCATGTTGGTGCTTCATATGTTATCCTGTAATTGTTTCATGTTAGAATTCAAAGGAATTCCATGTAGGCACATTCTTGATTATCTAAAGAGTCATGATTTCTATACTCTTCCTGAGCCATATATATTAATGAGGTGGGGAAAAGGATATAGAGATCACCCTTTGGTTTTTAGAAAAATATCTATTATGAATTCATCCAATAGGAGGACACTTTAGCTATTTTACTTGTAATTTAGTTGTCAACATAGTGTGTAGGAACAATGCTATAGATATTTGTCATGAAAAGCTTATTGCTTTACAAAAGGAGCTGTTGGAATTAGATATTGTTGTTGTTGCTATAACTGGTTCTAATACATCTTCTTCTTCTGATATCAAGCGCCATATTCCTAGTATTTGCAATACTAAACGAAGACTTAGAGCGACTGACATGCAATATAAATTTGGAATTAAAATTTCCCAGTCTGAAGTGAGACAATGTAAGAATTGCTTACAATTCGTTATCAATCATGATAGTAGAAACTATTCTTCAAAGAAATAGTTGTGAGTGTTACCTATTAAGTAAATATATTTTGTGAATCTATATAATTATTGTCTTGCCTTTCTTTTTGTTTTGTTTACAAGAAGGAATAGAGCATTTTTTTTCTTAAAAGTTGGGTTGAAAATTTTGTAGTGATTGTTCTAGATTGTGGTGTTTCTGATTGATATGTTACTATTTTGGTTGATCTGTAATGATACTCCCTACTCCACCATATTGTTGCTGCTATGATTTTTTTTATGTTGGCTTCTTGATGTGGATCTCTTGTCTACTTTGCTGCTACTTCTACAGTTGTACTTGATTTATTGTGTTGTTTTAGTGTAATGTTGCCCAATAGTATGTGAGTCATGTTAAAATTTGATGAAAATATAATGGTTCAGATGTACTCTGTGATAGTTGTAATTCACAATTGACTACACTTCAATTTTATTGTTTCTCTTTTCTATAGAGTTGCCTTTGTATCAAATTTAGATTTATGTTGAACATTATTGAAAGTTCATTTGTCACGTAATATATTCATCTATTTTATGTTACATACTAGATATGTGATTCATTTCTCTTCTTTTCATCATCCAGTATCATTTTTGAGAAATCATTCTTGCTACAATCTAGTCGTTACTTAAGATCAGACTCCATTCTCTTATAGTTGAATCACAAAGTTACATTTATGTCAAAATGATATTTTTTGTACCCTATAGTTACACTTAGGGTCAAATGGTTACATTTTGGCTCAACATGTTATGCTTCTATTTTTTCAAATTATGTTTCCGTTCTTATAATTACTCTTATGTTGAAAGATTTACTTTATAATTAGAAAGCTGACACTTTGATATTTAGCAGTTGAAACACAATAATTGTGTAACGTTATGTTGTAGTTACTTTCTGGAACTATTTGTTACTTTTGTGGACCCAAACTTGACAAATATGCCTGATAGTTACATTGTATTTTACATAGTGACTTTTTGGTTTGTTGAGCTACTTGCCAGTGTAATGGGTTATGTTATATGTCACATGGTTACTTTTGTGTTCAAAGTGTTACGTTCTAGTTTTCATATTTACAATTTTGTTCAAAGCATTACTTTATACCTAGAATAATCACACTTTGTTATTCTGCAACAGTCACATAAGAATTTGTTGAACTTGATGAACATGATGGTTTTGACATAATATGGCACTAGCATTCTAACCAGACAGGGCCATCCTGATGTGATACAACCATTTGGGGATGGAACGATCGTGCTATGTTATAAGGAAAGCCATCATTCTCAAATATATAGCATGACCATATTAATTGAACATGACCGTTCTGAATAATAACAGTTGTGCATGATACAAGCATCCCTTATCATTACATTGTGGAACCCTATGTTACTCGTGTATCCAATGTTACTTTATATGTCTAACAATTACTTTTTGTCCACACTATTACTTTTGGGTTGATATAATTACTTGTAACCTCATGTTGTTACTTTTTGGTTGACAAAGTTACTTTTCAGTTCATATAGTTATTTATATTTGGAATGATCATATTTTGTTGTTTTAGCCGCAACAACACAGCAAATTTGTAACCTTATGTTCAGATAGTTGCACTCTTATTAAGAGTTCCTTTGTAGTTACATTTTATAACATTTTGTTACTTTTTTGACCCAAAGTTACTTTATATGTCCAATAATTACTGTTCAGTATACATAATTACTTTCCAATACAGATAATTACTTTTCAGTTCACATAGTTACTTTTTTTATTCTCATAGTTATTGATTTGTTCACATAGTTACTTTACGTTTCACATAGTTATTCTTCAGTTCAGAGAGTTACTTCATAGATAGAATGAGCACCTCATAGTTGACTATAATCATTAACTTTTAGATTTTATATGACTATGATACAACATGCCATACACATTAATTCTCATGCATATGAACACCAACTAGCTAAAGTTACAAAACCATGTAAGAATATCAAAGTAACAGGTTAAAACATCATACAAAAATCATCAAACCTAGAGAATTTTCTATAATCAAAACCATAATATTTGCATAAAGATGAACTCAGAGAACTCATGTTTTCTCCTGACTCCAACTAGAGCTTTATGTTCAACACAAAACATGATTAGATGTAAAATGTATTTTTTTAGTTAAGATACACATTTTCTCTAGCATCATTTGAAAATCACATTATTTTACTACATTGTTTTGGAAAAGTTGTACTTAATCTGACACAAGCCAAGTATTTAGGCTTGGCTTGTTATACTCAAATTTGTCTTCATTTTTCTTGTTATTTACTCATTCTCTTAGCTATTCTTGATCATGGGCAAGTTCTCTAACTGGCTGTAGTCTTCGCTTCTTCATCATTCCTTGTAAGATCTCTGCCTAATTGCAGGGATGTATTTACTTGTGAAGTTCATTTCTTTTCCATTCACCAAACATTCAAGATACTTCTTAAAGTATACTCCACAATCAACCCCATCATCTTCTTGCTGAGGGCATTCAGGGACTCAATTGTCCATTGAGACATTTGACTTCCATGCTCAGGCACTCCCTTGAAGAACTCATTAATGAATCCCACCTACATGCAAAACCAAACATTATTAGGTACAATGTAACTAACACCATTTCATTCAAAAGTGCATTAACAATGTTTGTTTTTTCATACTCATATAATGACTTCTTTCTAAGAATTTTACTTTCATGATATTGAATTGTAAGACATGTGCTCTCCATCTCTAAAACTTGCTTCAAGCAAGTTCCAGTGATTGTTGTTGTTGAGTATCATAAACACTAAATCCATTGCCATAAATTTGAGGCCAGTTACATTGATGAGAGGTGATAGAATATCAATCTCCTTTAGTGTTATGTCAACCACCATCACGTCTAGCTTTTGCTATAAAAACAATATTCCAAATTACATAGATGTAATATTTATTGTATTATGGTAAGTTGTTGTATTCCAGTGTGATAGTGGTTTGTCTTAATAGCACATAAGTGCTCAAATAATGCCATGACAATGCCTTCTTCCTCTTTTTGCTTGTTGTTTCTTTCAACATTTGCACAAATAAACCCATAACCTAAAAATCTAGATTCATCACTTAGTAGTCCCCAATAAAGTGATAAATACTTGATACTACATTTCTTACAATTTATTGCATCATTTTGTCTTTAAACAATAGTGTTGAATAGGTCTTTTCATGTGCACCAAGTATCTCTTTCAAAACTCCATTATCTCCTAGACATGTAGATTGTTCATTTTTTCTCCAAAAGTTTCATACTAAAGATGCGACATGGAATTTAAAAATTGAGCAACTAATCTATATTGAATGTTTCTATTGACTCTAACAAGTAACTATGGTAGTTTTTGTCTAAATTATTGGTGCTCATTTTAAAAGTAATAATAATGTCTACCATGTAACTAATTTTTAGTCAATGAGTACAAAAAAGTAACTCCTTACAATTTGTCTATATTCGGAATGAATTCATGTACATCCTCTTTCATCTCTTTGTCTTGAAGTGCTACAATCCTACGAGCATGGAACTCTTTTACTATTTTTGAAGTGTAACTTATGTTAGTTACTTATCTAAAAGATACATAAAATTTAGATATTTTCTTCTATGATTTACCCTTACCTATGCATGCCTTCTGATTTTGATATTTTCTTCTATGCTTCCAATATCTGTCTTCATGTTCCTCTTTCTCTTTCTCAACACTTTAGGCTTTTCATTCTCAACTTTATCAAAAGGTATTTTAGCTTGTTTTTCAGTATCAATTGTCTCAAATTCATTCAGTTCAGCCTCAATGTCTCATCCATCATTATGTTGTATTTCATCTTCATCTTTTTATATTGGAACTTCTTCTCTATGCTGAGCATCTTTTGGGACAATTTTGGAAGGCTGAGCATATTCTTCTATGAGTTTGCCATCTTCTTGCATTGTAGCTGAATCTTGCTTATGCTCTTTCTCAACAACTTTCCTCTTTAGACAAAGTTTTCTGAATCTTAGTTTTTCTGCCTTGTTTTTATTCTTACTTGTATATTTAGTTGTTAAACCACCAAATTTCAACTTTAGACTCTTAAAAATGCAATATCCATTTGTTGCATGTTGGTCTGTATCTACCAACTTCTTTCTTAGCTCCTCTATCCTCTTTCTAACTTCATTTACATCTACCGAATCCCACCTAACTTTCTCACTAAATTAGGAGTCGATGTATTTCATCATCTATATGCCTTTGATCTTCATTTTCTTTCCTCAACCTTTTGTTTTCCTCTTCAAATTCTGACAATATTTTCTTCAACCACTTGTTTTCTTCTCTAAAAGAATAAAAATCTTCTATTGCTATTTGATTGTGGACCTCCTTCTGTAGTCTCGGTTTGCCCTCAAGAATACGAACTCTCTTCTCCAAGCTATCTGATATTGTCATGCTTGTTCCAACTGACATAACTACCCTAGTAGTCATTGCCTTACTCTTTGCATGATTTGCTGCAAGATAAAATGGTAGTTGTTTGTCTATCTTTACAGCTTCCTAGTCATCCATATCACCCTTCTTCAACTTTGTCAAAACCAGTGCACATTAATCATTAGAAATCCAACAATGTATCATATATATCTTGTATGAATTTATGGAGTCATTCTCTTTAACGACATTCAATCTTACATTTTCAGTCTCTATACTATTGAGATCCTTGATCTTCTTAACATGAGCAGCCCATTTTTTATCCTCGACTTTGCTTCATTGAATGTTGGCTTTGGTATTCCACTAACCTAGTAAGACTAGAACTGCATGGATATGAAAATAAAATTTAGGATTCAAATCTTCATACAGGATAGGTCAATGAAATAATAAATATGAAACAAGTTACTTACACATAGGGACATAACACATCCTGTGGTGTAGAACATGCTTCTACTCATTTCCTCTCTTTTCTTCATTTTGAGATTTTCACTTAATTCTTTCATCCTCTTGAAAATGTAAATGTAGGCTAACTTAGCCCAATTTAACTGCCCCATTGCAATTACACCATCCAAGTAGTGGAGAAGGAAAAATTGGGCATAATAGCTTGTATCTGGTAATAGGAATGTTACCAATAAGTACAACATCCATGCTTTACACATGTTTGGATAGTTTTCTTCCAGACCAGTCATTGCAAATTCTTGCCACAACTTCCCTAAGCTATCCTTATGAAATAGATCCTTCTCTTTTTTTTGTCTGAACACCTTCCCCACTTTCATCCTCTCCTTTTATTACAAGAAACAAATCTTCTCAATATTTTTTTACAATTTGTGACTTTTTCTTGGCACAATATCTATACCACTACTAGGTAAACCTAGTATCACCACAACATCTTATACTATCATTCTAGCTTAAATCCCTGGTTCTATCATGAATCTTTCATCCTCAACATATCTTTTGATAAAATCTTCTAATAAAGCTACATCTACAGTTAGATGAGGCATTGCTATCAAGTTCACAAAAGTGGTTGACATCATTTCCAATTGGTTTTTGCTAGCATCAAGCTATTTTGGATGCTATTATAACTCTTTATATAACATCTATGGTAAAGGATCTATTTACCTATAACAATATCAAGAGTTTTTGTTAATTTACATACTTACTTACTTACAATCTAGTTCACAATGTTACTTTTCATTTGACATAGTTACTTTTTTATTAGATAAAGTTACTTTTAATTTGACATAGTTACTTTTTGGTTTACATAATCAATTTTTTGTTGACCCGGTTACTTTTCAATTAACATAGTTAGTTTTTAGTTGACATGGAAAAAACATGTTTCGGATAGCCTTTCCCTATCAACCATGATTTTTTTTATAGAAGACTAATGAATGAAAAATTTTAAATTAATAAGGGAAGGTGTGTGTGGACTACATTAATTTAACAATGTCAACTGAAACATATACAAATTTAAGGAGTAGTGTTAAAATATTTTTTTCAATCTACAATGTTACTTTTCAGTTCACATATTTCGTTTTCCTTTCATATAGTTACTTTTCATTTCACATAGATACTTTTTTGTTAACACTATTACTTTCCGATTTACATGGTTACTTTTCATTTCACATTGTTACTTTTTTGTTGATCCAACTACTTTTTAGTTGACACACTTACTTTTTTATTCATAGAGTTACTTTCTTGTTGACATATACTTTTTTCTTAACATAGTTACTCTAAATTTGACATAGTTACTTTTTCACCTGCATCGTTACTTTTGGTTAGCACAGTTACTTTTTGGTTAGTAAAATTACTTTTTGGTTCTAGAGTTACACTTTCATAAAAAAAATGTAACTTTTATTGACAGAATGACAATACTAAGTCTAAATATACACTTCAGATGTAAGGAACATTACCTTCTACACTCTTTCCCTTGATTTTTAGTTTCGTCTTCTCTTTCAGAATCAGCTACTCTTTCCCTCCTAGTTTTCTTCGCCTTTTGATCTTGTACCAGATCCTTCTTCAGTATCTTTGAGTTCTTCATTCTCACTTGCAACTTCAACAACCACTTCTTTAGTACCTCTAGCTCCAAGAATTTCATCTCCAACAACCACTTCTTTAGTACTTTCATCTCCAACAATCTCATCTGAAGCAGACTCATCTCTAGCGATGGTACTAGTCCCCTTCTTGCTATGCCTCTTCTTCTTATTTTTCTTTGTACTTTTCTTCACACCCTATACATTCTCCTCATCAAGAACTTCTTACATTATAGTATTTCCTTGCACAATATCTGCAAGTTCTTCTTCCCCAATACTATCGACAACATCAATGTGTTGTTATGCAATCAACCTCTCCTATTACTTTCTGCTGCCCTTACTCATTGCCTTCTTTACAGTTGCTTTCCCTACCTTTGTTCTCCCCATTTGAGCACAACAACAGACACCTGGCAGTTGGTTTTCCCCTTCCTTGCGTGTTTCTACAAGAACACAAAAGCGAACACAGGGACAATCGACTATAGCAACATTGCAAATGGAAATGAAGAAGTGGAGTAGAATCTTTGGCACGGAACTATTAGTGAATTTCTCTACTAGAAATGGAGAAGTGGAGTGGAATCCCTCGAGAATACAACTTTCTCTCAATTTAGGGGTTTTTGGGATGGAGAAAATCTCGAGAGTTTCTTTTCACTACTACTCCGTGCAATAACGTCATCTAAAACAAATTCAACTCAAATGGCCGCTTTTCTCATATTTACATATTTGTCATCATATTTTTCAGAGATGGGTAGTATTTCTATAGTACCCATGCATGTATTAAAAACAAACTCATATATATACACACGTATATATATATATATATATATATATATATACATATATACACATATACATATACATATATATATATATATATGGGTGTTCATTCAATACCCGGTAGGTAGCCTGAATCTTCATGAACCATCAGCCAAAAAATGTAATTATTTAGCCGAAAAGTAACTCTGCAAACAAAAAAGTAACTATGTTGATAAAAAAAGTAACTATAGAACTAAAAAAGTACATTTGGGAAAAATACACAACAAATATATATATATATATATATATATATATATATATATATTTGTATCTGTTGTTGCAAATATAATTATCTATGCGTGAAAGGTAATAGTTTGTAAGGTAAAGTAACACTCTAAATGTGAAAAGTAAGAAACTCCAAAAAAGGTAACTGAAATAGGGGACATGTAGCTACCTCCATGGGTATTAAATACATGTCATATATATATATACACACACACATAGAGAGAGAGAGAGGTTAGGAAGAATGTACCAGTCGATACATGCAAATTATGTGTACCGGTCATGAAAATGACATATGTGAAATATATTTATTCAATATGTCTTTATGGATTGAATAAAAATTCAATATATTAGATGTGTTCAAAAAATCACAACCATACCTCATGTATATCATGAGATATAATAATATAAGATTCAATGGTTTTTGCAATTTCTACAACTTACCGTTGAATAGAAAATATGTATATTCCCAGTGAGGCTACCTACTCGGTACTTGGGTGCTCCAGTGGCGGGGGGGAAAGGCTCAACTGCTGATTTTTCCCAGTGCATTGATTTGCTCAGAACCAGAATTGATTGTTGGGCTGCTTATAGGATTTCCATGGTGGGGAAATTGGTCCTGGTCAGATCTGTGCTTCAAGCTATGATTAGATTTTGGAGTGACGTATGTGATATCCCGTTGCCAACTGCTGATAGACGTAGGCAGTTGCTTGCGGGCTTTGTTTGGGGTGGTAAAGGACATGGAGTTGCGTGGAAATATATTGCAAGACCTTTCTGTAAGGGTGGGCTGAACATAATTGAACCGAAAATGATGATTTACCAAAGTCAATGCAAGAGGGTTAACAAATTCTTGATGCAGAAGGATAATGTTTGGTCTTTATAGATGGCTAAAAGGTACGGAAAGCTACAAGACGGGTTTGATAACAGCTCCTCTCGGATATGGAGAAACATGTGCAAGCAGTGGATGTTGACGCAGCACTGGTATAATGTTGATTCATTTGGTGTTGTCAGCTTGGCTGTTCCCATGGCTAGACCATGGATCAACATGGATATCGGTGAGGATGTGCCTTGGCATAATCTGCTTTGGAATCCCTTCCATATTCCCAAATGGAGTATGGTTACCTATAGAGCTATTGTCTCCAAACTGCCCACCGCGGACAGGCTTAGAAGGTGGGGTCTGCAGGTTGATGTTAGGTGCAACTTGTGTAAGAGAGAAGATGAAAGACACAACCATTTATTTGGTCAATGTAGTTTCTTCAGGAGAATATGGTTGACGATCTGCCTCAAGTGCGAGTGGGGAAAGATGGTGGGAGACGACATTAATGATATGATTATTAAGATTAAAGATAAAATGAACACCATGAGTGAAATAGAAGTAGGTGGTTTTTGCTTTACTAGCACCTGCTACTTTGTTTGGGAGGAGAGGAACAACAGGAATCATGGTAGGCAAGCTAGGGATGAGGAGAGGGTTATTGCTGTTATAGCCAAGTTCTTATCACGTGCTCTTATTTGTAAAGAAGGCTTTGCCTCAAGCCTGTCTGAGCATGCTAAGATACACTGGGGTTTTTGTAGATAATACCCCCTTGTTTACTGTTGCGGCTTGTAGGTCCTGCTTTTAGACAGGCTCCTTTTTGGCAATATATTTACCGATTTCCAAATAAAAATGTATATTCATTCGTTTGATGATCTACAAACATTAGTTTAAAGTGATTTTTGATACACATGTTATCTAAGGGATATGCATCACATCCATAAGGTTAGATTACTTTTTATACTTTAGTAACCATAACAATTAAAGATGGGTACATGTAAGCTACATGTACTCAGGTATACAATTCTTTTAGCCACACACAGACACACACACACACACACACACACACACATATATATATATATATATATATATATATATATATATATATATATATATATATATATATATTATGTGTGTGTGTGTATCCACTACCCGTGTGGGTAACTAAGGTTATGTACCCATGTATCTATTTTATAACAGGAAGGCATATATTTGTAATGAGATAGCCAACCTTTTAATGAGATGACATAAAATATAATAGAAATACTCATTCTTTAATACTACATAAACTACTCTCATAAATATCATTTTTATTGTATTCAGAAGGAGAATAAAATTATCACACTATATTTACAAAATGAGTCTTTATATTACATTTTGTTTGTCTCATTACAAGTTGGAGCCTTTCTATTACCAAACAAATCTAGGGGTAACAAAAGTCAGTTACCAACACAGGAAATAAATATATACCTGGGTATATATTTGCTACCCGCGTGGGTAAATTCAATTTGGCTTCTTGTGCCTTCTGCAACTTAAAGATTTTGATATTATTACTAATTTATAACACAGACATATTTCTCTCTCACATTGTGTTGTGCTGCCGCATGAATCTCCTTCATGTGAAGCTCGCTTGTGGTTCTCTTCCTCTGATGCTATTTATCTTTCGGTTTTTAGTGCTTCTCCTCCATTGCACCTTCTCTCCTATGGTTCTTCCTCTTTCTCTCTACCGTGTGTGGGGCGGATTGGTGGCATATCCACAATCGGGGACCTGGCAACGACTTCCCAGGTTGAGATCATGTTTGTTGTCCAAAATCTTTAATACAAGAGGATACAATAGCGACAGCCCTAGGTGAACAAGGTAAGCAATCCCTTCCTACCTTCACTTCTTGGTCTTCTCTACATTGTTTCCCTCTTATTCATTGATGATATGGAGGCACATTTGCATGACCATTTCATATTAGTTTCTTAGAAAAAGATAAAAAAATTCTTCAATGGATATTGATGTAATCATCAAATCTCCTAATTGACAAGCAATGTTACACCATAAACTAATATAGCAAATTCAACCTAATCCCAGCTAGCAAATAACTTCTCTTACATTAGCAAGTCATCATGGTATTCAGTTGGATTTGTGTTAGCCTCTATTAGGGAAATATATATTGACTATGAAATAATGAAAAGATCAATTTTAAGGATTCATTTGTTCATAGCTTTCTTATGGACAACTTTTAATCAGAAACCTACCCTATTCCATATGTGAATTAAAAAAATAGTGACTAAGAAAAGCCAGGATACAAAAGTAGGACTTTCGGTCCTTAGACATGCCTCATATTTATAGCATCTCAAATAGGGAACATAAGGGAGCCAATATTATTTGAATTACCATAAGATATAATTTAATGATAGCTCATGATACCTATCATAGAAGCTTCTTGGTGTACTAGTACAATATAACTTGTCTCTTACTCATTATCAGTGGTTTGTCATCATGTTATCTTAGTCCCTAAACCCTCATTAGTAAGAATTTCCAAAACCAGTGAGTGAGGCAACCTCCCATCTATAATGCTAGCAGTTAGAACACCCTGGGCAAGAGACCTCACACAACAGTACATTGTCTCATTGTAGTACATTGTCTCTATTTACTCTTTGTGTGGTTCTCATTATAGTACATTGTCTCTGTTTACTCTTTGTGTGGTTCTCATTGCAATACATTGTCTCTGTTTTCTCTTTATGTGGTTCTCATTGCAGTACATTGTCTATGTTTACTCTTTGTATGGTTCTACCACAATACACTAATTTAAGTTACTATTTATGTGGCCTATTACAATGCACTGCTTTCATTTACATAATGTGTGTCTCAATTACAATTTTCTACCTTGGTTTTACTGTATGTGTGTTCTCACTGTAGTACATTGTCTCTTTTTACTCTTTGTGTGGTTCTAACAAAATATAATATTTTGATTACTGTCTATGTGGCCTATTACAATGCAATGCTTTCTTTTACTTAGTGTGTATGTAAGACCCCTGACACGTGTTTTGGGCTAACCCTATTTGCTTTGGCTTGTTTAAGTTCTTAGAACCTTACTCTAATACTTTGAGATGTTTCTAGAGCTTTTGGAAAGCTTAAGTTTCCAGTTTGAGTTTCTTTATGATGTTTGAGCTTTTTGTGCTTGTTTTGGTCAAATTGCAATTAACCCATTTGTGAGGGATATGTTGAAATTCTCCACCTTCGTAGTGTTCCTTCGCTCTCTTGGCTCCATGAGAGAGAGAGAGAGTGTGTGGTGCTTAGGGCCACCTTGGTTTTGGCTTGGTTGAGTGGTGGAACCCTTAGTGGTGATTAGGGTTTTTTAGGGTTTGATGTGCCTTGACCATGTGCACCTTGTGGGTTGTCTCGAACTAGGTCATGACCATGGACATGGTTTGTGGGTGTTGTGGTTGAGACACCTCCCCTAGGTTTGACTGTCATGACCAAGAGGGTTTTTTTTGTCTTGGGTCGAGACAAGTTGCTTTGTGTGGAGTGTCTCAACCAAGGGTGTCTGTGTGTTGATTCTTGGTGCTTTGTCGTGACCATGGATGGTGTTCCTTGGTGGGTTGGTGACCTAGGTGGTTGAGATCCAACATAGAGTGTATGACCATCTCATGCATGTGTGTTTTAAGTGGTTGCATGTTAGTTTCTTGGATGGACAAGTGTCCCTTTGAAGTTATATCTTATTGACACCTCATCTCTTACCCTACCTCTCTCCTCCTTTGCTATATAAGCCCTCTTCTCTCCATGCAAGTAATCACTTTCAGCCATCTTCATTATCCCTCCTTGCTTGGTCGCCCTTGAAGTTTGGTGGAGTAAGGAGGTGTTGTTCTTGGTTCCTTGAAGGAGGATCAACCTTGCATGTGGTGCTTGTTGTGATTCTTGCTCATCCTTTACCTTGCTAAGTGTTTACCTTTCCCTTTATGATGTTTTCTTTGATCTTCTACCCCATATTCTTTTTTTTTTCTCATCCTTAGACCATGTTTTGACCTGGTGGTCATTTTTTAAAGTAAAATCCTCCTCACAAGGGGTCATAGGCCATGTTTTGACAAGGTGACACCCAAGTGAGAGGAAGTTTCTTCTCTCTTTTCTGCCTTTTTCTTTTGGTTTGACCATGAGATTTTTGCTCTTTTATTTAGAAATCTTTGACCTTGATGCCTTCTTTTTCTTGAGGTGCTTTTGTGGCTGAGAGTGGAGCTTTTGGTGGAGTTTCATCCTCCCTTGGGATCGTGTGCTTGGATTTTCCTTTCTTGAAGCAATCTTCCTTAAGGCGGGCAATATAACCCTCTACCCTCTCTATTCTTACACTCTTTTATACATGCATGAATATTGTTTTCTCCCTCTAAACATTTCATTAACATGCTAGTAGATGATGCTAACTTCTAGAACTTAGATGATGTGGGAATCACATTTGGTTGGGATGCAATCTGAAACCCTAGTTTTGTACCCGATTTTGCTGATTGTGGTGTAATGATGGTCGTTTCCCTGTCCCTTGAATTTGATTTTGATTGCATGCATGATGAATGAGTGACTTGATGATTATATGAAGTTGGGGTTCTTTTTTGGTGGTGTTAAATGTGATGTCTCTTTCTTGTTTGAGGCCCTTTCATGGCGATCTCATGGTGTAAGTTTTAGGGTTTTGGTAACTGGTTTTCGGGAGATCTCTTCCTCCTTAAGGGTGATGATTTCCCTTGTCATTCTCTTCTATTTTAGCCAAGGTTTGCTTCTATTTTGACCTTGGTTAGCCTTGGTTTGATGATGGTTCTTTGTCTTGGTAGTAGTTTGACCATTGATGGTCATTACTCCTTGATCTTTTTGTGGTACCGATTGAGATGATGGTTGGCCATTTGATCGAGATACCTACCCTGAATTGGTTAGGAACTTGCTTCTATTTAGGAAGAGTTATATGAACTTATGATGAAAGTGACCTTTACCCTTGTCGCGGTCACGAAATCACAGCTATCTCACTTTTTGTGGCGCGAGGCATTACAATGTGTCTACATTACAATTTGCTGCCTTTGTTTTACTCAGGGATAATCTACATTATAGTTTTCTACTTTGATTTAGTGAAAGCGTGCCACCCTCACATTTTATGCAGGTTTTTGTTTGTGAAGTTGTTAATGTTATGAATACCAACCTTCATACTTATGCTAGAAATGATATGATTGACTATGATGATAATATACATTCCTCTTCATTTGTTGACTGTGAGATCCTTTTTGCAGCTGATATCCTTAGGATTGGACTTGGATTTGGAAGTTTAGATGATGGTGTCAATTTTTATTGTAGATATGCATGTTTGATTGGTTTTAATATCATCTGAGTTTGGTGGTTATGACAAGTTGACATTTACAAGTAGAAAAGCTCATGGACACCTCAATAGAAAGAGAAAAGAGTCTACTGATCATCATGTAGATATGGTGTTAGATTGTTTTACAAACTTCAAAGTCTTGGATTCTAAATTCTTTTATGTGTATCAAAAAGATTCTGATCGTTGTTTGACACACTTGTTTTTGTCTGATCTGACTCTGTTGATAATTGTGCATTGTTTGGTGATGCAATGGTATTTGATACCACTTATCATACTAATAAGTATTCCATGGTTTTTGGAATTTTTGGTGGTGTTGATCACCATCGCAAGACAGTCCTATTTTATTTAGCCTTGTTGTTAGATGAAAAGTATGATTCATTTGCATGAGTTTTCAATCAATATCTATTGTGTTTTGGTAAAGAGCCTCTTTCCATCATAACTGATCAAGACCCAACAATGAATGCTGCTATTATTAATATTTTTCCATCAAGTATGCATCATTTCTGTAGCTGGCACATTCTACATGATCTCTCCTCTAAAGCTGGTGGAATTCCTAACAAGGATCGAATAATTAGTGCTCTAAATGTTTATTTTTAGAATATAGATGATATAGATAATTTTGAAGAGAGATGGAGTTCTATAATTGAAGAGAATGACTTATTATCCATTACTTGGTTTTGTGATGTGTATGAAATGTGGTGGCAGTGGGTGCCATGTTTAATGCATTCATTAGAAGCCACATCAATATAAGAAAAACTCTCTTTGAACTTGTTTGTAGCTTGGAGACTGCTTATTTTCATGTGCGATTGATAGAACATTTTAAGGGTTTTGACATCGCACACAACAATCTGCCTTTGGCTTCATTATGGCCTTTGGATGAGCAAATGAGAGGTATATACACCAAGTCTATTTTTAAGATCTTTCAATTTGAAGTTCATCAAATTATGGATTATAATGTGAAGGAAACTTCTGATGAAGGTGTGTTTGAGGTCTACCGTGTTGGTGGTTCTAGTTGTCCTCATGTTTTGAAGAAAGATTCATCTACTGATATGTTATCCTATAATTTTTTGATGTTGGAATCCAAAGAAATTCCATGTAGGCACATTCCTGGAGCTATATATATAGGTGGAGCAAGGGATATAGAGATCACCCTTTGGTTTTTGGAAAAATATTTTTTATGAATGCATCCACTAGGAGGACACTTCAATTGGTTTCTGCTTCTAATTCAGTTGTGAACATAGCATGCACGAACAACGCTATAAATGTTTGTCAGAAAAAGCTCATTGCTTTGCAAAAGGAACTATTAGAATTAGATATTGTTCATGTTGGTGTAACTGGTTCTAATACAGTTTCTTTTTCTGATGTCACAGTCGATATTCCTAGTATTTGCAATACTCAAGCCAGACCTAGAGCGACTAGTGTGTAGTAAAAATTTGGAGTTGAAATTTCCTAGTCCAAAGGGAGACATTGTAAAAAGTTCTTACAATATGGTGTCAACATGATAGCAGAAACTGTCCTTCAATGAAAAGGTGTGTGTTACATATTTTGCAAATATATATTGTAAATCTACATCATTGTCATCTTATCTTTCTTTTTAGTTTGTATATGTGCAAGAACTAAGTAAGGTTTCTATTTTTAAAGTTGACAAGATCTTCATGCTGAAGAAGTTGTTGCTATGGTGGATTTATAATTCTTCGGCTTCTTTTGGACTTGACTTATATACTTCTTTGATGATGATGCTAGATTTGTAATGGTATTTTTAGATTTGTAATAATGCTTATGAATTTGTAATGGTGCTTCTAGATTTTGTAATGGTGCTTCTGGATTTATAATGGTACTTCTGGATTTATAATGGTTCTTTTGGATTTTGTAATGGTGCTTTTGGATTCAAAATATAATGTAATCGTGTTGTGAGAGACATTCATTGTGGTAGTTGTAATTGAGAACCGACTACAGATCAATTTTATAAAAATTCTTCCTTTTATTTGTGTTTTGTATCAAATTCAACTATGTGTTGGAAGACCTACTACCTAGGTTCTTATGGACTTGACTTATATATTTCTTTGATTCTGATACCTTTGGACTTTAGTTATATACTTCTTTGATGTTGTTGTTGGATTTGCAATGGTGCTTCTAGATTTTTAATGGTGTTGTTGGATTTGTAATGGTGCTTCTGGATTTATAATGGTGCTTCTAGATTTGTAATGGTACTGCTGGATTTGTAATAGTACTTCTAGATTTGTAATGATGTTGTTGGATTTGTAATGGTGCTTATAGATTAGTAAATGTACTGTTGAATTTGTAATGGTGCTGCTAGATTTGTAATGGTGCTTCTACATTTGTAATGGTACTGCTGGATTTTTAATGGTGCTTATGGATTTGTCATGGTGTTGTTGGTTTTCTAATGATGCTTATGAATTTGTAATGGTGATGTTGAATTCATAATGGTGCTGCTTGATTTGTAATTGTGCTGAGTGAGACATTCATTGTGGTAGTTGTAATTGACAATTTGTAATTGTGCTGAGTGAGACATTCATTGTGGTAGTTGTAATTGACAATCGATTACAAAAAATCACCCTTCATTGCATCCTCTCCTTCTCATCACAGAACGTCTATCTCTCCTTACATTCTTCTCCTTCTAATTACATGTGATCCTTTCAAGTTACAACATTTATAATCTACTTGCACAACGTAATCCTTGGTTACTTTTTCTCCTTCCCTTTCTTTTTACTCCATTCTCATTACATAATGTTTATTCTTGTCGTGATTTAGCCTGCTACCTAGGTTTATTCTTTTAGAAGAGCAGGATGTGACACATCTGGTGTGTATTATAGAAAATCACCCTTTATTACACTCCTCTCCTTCTCTTTACAGAACGCCTAGCCCTCCTTACATTCTTCTCCTTCCTATTACATGCGTTCTTTTCTAGTTACAACATTTATATTCTATTGGCAGAACAAAATACAAACACAACAACCAAGACAATGATACACAAAAAGTATCAAAACAAAACACAGAGAAGTTATTGTAACAGTAGCAGAAAATAAACATCTTCACAAGAATCCAATCAAATTTCCGCAAAAAAAATGTTGCCTTACAATCATAATAGGTTTATACATTCCACTTTGATCAATGCGTCAAATTAACAACTTCAAAGACTACAACAAGCTGAGGTTCGACTAGAACACAACTACATTCTTATCGTGCATGTCTGCTAGAACAAATCACAATTAGTTTCATATCTACCTCAAAGTCACATCTTCAACATTACAAAAAAAGAACATTTCTGTTCTTCCCCATTTGATTCTTACATGTCTTCACTACTTCCCTTTGACTTTTTTATTTCTTCAATGCTCTCCTTTGACTCTTTTATTTCTTCAATTCTATTTAATTTCACAAATGTCATCATCTTGTGAAATAAATCACCTCATATTGTTGGAATGTCTTCATTTGTAACGATCATACTATGTTCGTTAACCAAACATTCCAAGTATTTTATAACAAACATGCCTCAATCCACCTCATTTTTTGCCTGTTGTGGGCAGTCAACATATTCAACTTCTGGCTCCCTCTATCATATAGTCCTCTTAAGTATTCCAATAGCCATCCAACCTAAAACAAAACAACAAATTTATTTCTAGAAAGAGAATTAAATGCTCTGAATTTTTGTTGTAAGCTGAGTTTCTAGAAAGAGAATTAAATGATAGATACTTACCCACTTTTGCACATCTCTTTTATAAGCTGAGTTTTAGAAAAAGAGTTAAATGCCCTGAATTTCTGCTGTAAGAAATTAACTTCTAGCAGATGCCAAAGTGTGTCATTGTTTTTTTTTGGAATAGGTAAATATTGTATTGCCAAAAAACGTTGCTACATCAGAGAGAGCTCACAGCTTCTATCTATATACAGGTAACACAAAATCCTGTAGTATAGTAACCATAACAAGCAAAGAAAAATTGTGAAAGGTATGAACTCTACAAAAGCCCCCACAATCTTTTTGAATTGTCATCCATACGTTTGAGCAAATGTTTTCTGTTTCTGCATACCGCACGTAGCTCCCTGCTGAATTCCTCCATGATTTGGATGTAGCTTCTTTGCTTGTTCTCATGCCTTCTTCTATTCCTTTCCTTCCATATTGTAAACATCAGTCCTCCTATTAGCACCCCTTTCAGAGCCTGCGTCCACGGATCTGAGGAGTTAGAGCTGCTCCATTGGATGATCCCATGGATATCATGGGGTATGTTGTTGCCCCATCCGCTTCTTAAACCTGTGATGCGCCAAACCGGAAGAGTGAAGCTGCATCTGAAAAATAAATGCTCTGTAGATTCGTCGTCAGCATAGCAAAGGCAACACACTTTGTCAACATTAAGACCCCACTTCAGCAGCCTATCGTTTGTGGGAAGTCGATTCTTGATGGCTCTATAGACCATGGTACTCCATTTGGGGTAATAAAACTTACCCCAAATTACTTTCCACCAGCTGACCTCGGGTGTGTTAGTCCAGTTGATCCTCGTTGTGGAGTCTCTCAAGACGCCCACACCATGAATATCAACTAGGTAATGGTTGGCACTCCTGTCGTATGTTTTACACATCTCCTTCCACACTCTGGAAGGGTTCCTATTCACTTGCATGGTGATAAAGGTGTTGTACCTTGCACGCATCCACCTGCTCCAATTAGCTTCGGGTTCAGAAATGAACTTTAGGACCCTTTTGTTCCTTCTGTCTTCCATTATTTCTTCTGGGTCTTTGATTTGTAGCCCTCCCTGTTTGAACGGTTTTGCCACATCAGTCCAAGCAATGCTATGAGTCTTACCTCCCCACAGGAACGAGGACATGATAGATCTCATCCTATCAAGGCTTGGTTTAGGTATTTCAGTAAGGGACGCCCAAAACATGATCATATTTTGTAGAACAGACCTTATTAGAACCAGCCGTCCAGCTAGGGATATATGCAGCCCGCTCCAATTGTTGACTTTTTCTCTTAGTTTATCCACACATAACGCAAAGTCATTGCTGTTGCCTTTGCCATTAACCAGTGGTATGCCCAAATATCTCGTTGGGAGCCTGCCTCCTTTAACTCCGAAAGCATCTTTGAGTCTTCCTCTCCTTTGGTCACATGATTTGGAATTGTATATTCTTGATTTAATGTCACTTATGTACAGCCCAGTGAGCTGTCCGAACTGTTTGAGCACCTTCTTGTATTCTTTCACTCTTCTAGCATGTCCAGTTGAGAATATTAGTACGTCATCCGCAAATATAAGGTGGGTCATGACCATAGTATCCTTCACTTTGAAAGCTTTGAGCTTCTTCTCAATTTCAGCTGTGTGTATAGCATGAGTGAGCCCCTCCATAACGATGGAAAAGATGAGAGGGGATAAGGGATCGCCTTGTCTCAACCCATTTGTCGCCTTGAACATGCCTTCAGGTCCCCCATTGACTAAAATAGAAAAGGAGGTAGTTTGTATGCATTGTTGGATCCTATCAATCCATCTTTCTTCGAATCCCATCCCTTCCATGATTTTCCAAATGGCTTCCCATCTGACAAAATCATATGCTTTTGTTATGTCTAACTTGATACATACTTTGGCCGTGGCATTTTTTCTCCCAAATTCATTCAAGAACTCTGAAGCTAGAAGTGCACAATCAGCTATATTCCTTCCTTTTATGAAAGCATTCTGTTCCTTCGAGATGATGTCAGGGAGGATAGATTTAAGGCGGCCAGAAAGGATTTTTGAAATGATCTTGTACAGCACTGAGCAGCAAGCTATAGGTCTGTAATCCTTCATAGTCTTTGGACTTTTAACTTTGGGTATCAACTTAATAAACGAGTGATTCACTTCTCTGACCATGTTGCCCCCCTTGAGAAACCATGTTACAGCTTTACATAGGTCATTCTTGATGATCTCCCAATTGTAGTGGTAGAATTTTCCGTTAAAACCATCGGGCCCAGGAGCTTTGGAGTAATGGATGGCAAAGGTTGCCTTCTTGATTTCTTCCTCATCAGTTTCTTTAATCAACATTTGATTCATCTGACTCGTCACTTTGGTTCTAGGTATGATGTGATTCCACCTGTAATCAAAAAGAGAGGGTTGATTATAAAGTTCATGAAAGAACTTTACAATCGTGTTAGAAACCTCATCACGACCTCTCCTCACACAATTGTTGTTGTCTTTTATTTCCTGTATATACTCCTTCATTTCTTTCCTCTTGATAGCGGATTGGTAAGTTTTTGTGTTTCTATCGCCTTCATCAATCCATTTCATTCTACTGATTTGCCATGAATGGATTTCTTGCGCTTTCTCTAATTGGATCAGTCTTTTTTCCGCCTTCTCCTCAGTTTCGATGAGGTTTTCGTTTAAAGGGTCCTCCCTGACTTGTCGGGCAGCGTTTGAATAGGTTTCTTTAGCTTCTCTTAGCAGATTGGGTAGCCGCACAGTTTTGGTTGCCCACCTTTTCAGCTCACCCTTCGTATTTTTTAGCTTCTTTTGGAATCTATACATAGGGTTGCCCTCCACCTCTATGCTCCAACCTTTTTTGATGATGTCTTTAAACCCCGGCCATTCGCACCAGTAGTTTAGGAACCTGAAAGGCCTTCTGATCGTCTCAGCTTCCTTGAGCTCCACTCTCATGCTTGCATGATCGCTGAAAGGGTGACTTTCAAGCTGAACCACTTGATGAGGAAACGTTTCGAGCCATTTATCATTTACTAACACTCTGTCCAGCTGTGCAGCTATGCAGTTCTTTTTCTGTTTATTAGTCCAGGTTGTCTTTCCACCCGTCATGTTGACCTCATGGATGTTGGCACGGTCTATCACATCATTGAATTTCTGAAGTATTCTTTCAGGGACTCGTCTACCTCCTCTTTTCTCCGAATGCCTTCTTATGCAGTTGAAATCGCCTATCACTAACCATGGTTCTTCATTTTGGGCAGTATTTAAGATAGTATCCCACATCGAGTTCCTTTCAATCTCTAGATTTTCTCCATACACCGCGGTGATGATGCAGCTGAACCCACTCTTGGCAAAGCAGCTGGCTGTCATGGTCTGGTCAGTAGCATTTATAGGCTCAACTGTCCATTCTTCCGGATTCCATCCAACCACAACACGACCCCCATTGATGGCTTCCAGATTATTAATGGATTCCCAGTTGTTAGGTAACATGCTTTTAATGCTCTCGCTTCTTTCTCTTCTGATTCTAGTTTCTAGGCAAACGCAAAGATCAGCCTTCATCTGATTGACAATGCCTCTTAGCTTCCTTTGTGAGTAGGGACTTGCAGCCCCCCTCACATTCCATCCAACGATGGACATTAATGCTTTGTTTTCCCCCCTCCCCCTCCACTGGGTTCGGGTGCCCTCCTCCTTTCTCCCTTCTTTGTCTGCGAAATGCTTCGCGTGTGTCTTGGACTCCTACTGCGGTGTCCTCCCTCTTCCTGAACTTCCTCATCCCCCATCTGACACAGAGCATCAAACGGGTTTGCTGCTGCCTTTCCTTTCTCATTTCTCTCTGGCATTTCCTCGACCACCTGCCCCGCAGGTAGTGTTGTATTTTCCTTCGAACTGTCTGTAACAGCTTCTTCTTCCCTAATGCTTCCAGTTGTGATTTCACCTTCTTCAGTTTGGTCCACCGGCTCTACAGGCTTCATTCCATCTTTTGGGGTTGTCACCTCCTTCGATGAATTTCTTTTCTTACTCCTCTTGGGCATAGATGGTTGCACAATTGGAGGTGAAAGCCTGATCGTGGTGTCCCTTTCTCCAGGGCATTGTCCATCGCTATGCCCGAAAACTTTGCAACGGCTGCACCTGTCTGGCAGTGCTTCGTACTTCACATTTACTTCCCATTCTTGTCCATCAGGTAGCTCGACCATCACCACAGGTGGAGGTTCATCTTCAGCAGACAAGTCGACACAGGCTCTGGCACACCCCAGCAGGGATCCGTCGGCCCTTCTGTCAATGGCCCTTGGCTCCCCGATAACATTAGCAATAATGGTAATGGCTCGGGCAGACCAATGCTTACCGACGTCAGGTAAAGAAATCCATACTGGCGCCGTCTTCAGCACTGTTCTTCTGATATCTACATCTGGGGTCCATCGCCGGACCAGCACAAGCTGATCGTCAAAAAACCACGACCCCCCGTTCATGGCATTGTTGAGGTCTCTATCGTTGGCGAACCTGGCCAGAACCAATCCGTTGACAAGGGTGAAGGCTTCGAGCTCTCCTCGCGGCTGCCAAGTCCGGATCATCCATCCTTTGAGTTGATTGAGATTCGCCTCCTTCCCGAGCACCTGAACGATCGCCGAACATCTGTGGTAGTCGTCCATCTCGTCCATAACAGGTTTCTCAAACCGGGTCCAGGGTCTCTTGTCTCCTTACTTGAAGAAGCCCTTCTTGGGGTCAGAGGCCACACTCCCCCGGATCTTGGGTGGGGGTTTGTCCCTCGTCGTCACCCACTCCCTAGCCAAGGTGACATCCGCACCAGGTGCTTGCCACCGGGAGGGGGGTTCCTTTCTTCCAGCCTTATCTGAGGTTGCGATGGTGGTGGAGACGGAGGTGGTAGAGGTAGTGGAAGGAGTAGGAGGAGTAGAGGAAGGCCCAGAGCCAGGCGAGGCCGCCGGTGCCTCCCTTGGATCGCCCCCCGCGCTCATATTGTTAAGTGTGTCATTGTTCATAATAGTGAAAAATGAATCCATCTTATCAAAATTACTTTGTCTGATGTTGAACAAACTTGATAGTTTCCTTATTATGTCCACTGTAATGCTTTGTACACCCATGTGTGTGTGTGTGTAATTTATTGTCCGTGTGGGTAACTAAGTTTTCACTACCAGTGCAGCTAGAAAAGTAACTATTTGACCAAAAAAAACTATCTGGATAAAAAAGTAAATATATTATCAAAATATAACTATTGGACTAAAAGGTAAATTGAAAAGAATAGGTAGTACAAATTATGGAACAAATATGTAACTATACATCCATTACAAATGTAATCGTTATGCGTGTAACATAATTGGTTGAAAGGTAATATAACCATGTACATGTGTCAAGTAAAAAAACTCAAAGAAAATAAATATTTCTAAAACAATAGCAACTCGCACAGGTATTAAAGATGAACACACAACACACACGTATATATATACATATATATGCATAATTATATATCATAAATGATTATTAAAGAAATGTATGTATATGTGTGTGTGTGTGTATATATATATATTAGCCCTTGAGATCGAAATAGCAACCTCAGTCTCTTGACTCTCCTCATACCACATCAACAATATCTTGGTGTTCTGTGGAAACCGCTTGAGTCTCGCTAACTCCATTGTTAGATTCCCTCTCTAGTAGGACCTTGGATTTGTTTCCTACCACGGTAGCTTTTCTCGCAATATAATCCAAACCCGTTTACTATGGCAGTGGCAACTCTGTCCGTCTCAGGGCACATAGAAGGGAGCACTAAGTTCGACCTCACATACGATGAAACATAATATGATAATAATCCTAATGGGGTCCCATGGAGGTGTTAAGGGAGAATCCACTCCTAATATATTAGATAAATTCACTAAAAATTAATGAAAAATAAAGTAAAAAACATTGAGTTATACCTAGAAATCCACCTGGAAAAGAGACAGGAAAAACTTCTGAAATTAGCGGAGAAAATTTTAATTTAGATACCTTACAAAAAATGAAAGGCATCAAGTGTGATTTTGGGCCATGGGTTAAAATGTGTTGAATATCAAGTACATTAAAGTTCACATATTTGTGAAATTTTGGTTGTACCCACATACCCACATAGCAATATGTCGACGCCCTGATTTGTCAATGTTTTAGGTTAAAAGCAGAACCCATGACAAGGGAAGGAAATAGACAAATACAAATGGATCTTAATGAACTGTCGGGGATTCAAATAGTCCATCTCCATTGTTTAATTTTAGTTTGGAAAATATAGATTTATTTACCAACATTTCTATTCATGTAACTCCTTAGTAAGGTTTTTGTTAATAAAGTCAAACTTTCATCCTGGTTTGGGATATGTATTTTGTTGCTTGGCTACACTATTAAAAATCTTTGTCCAAGAAATGTGAGTAATTATCCTTGCATCCTTGTCGTCATTTTATTAGGATTATTGGGGTAGGGTTGTTTTTCCAATGATACTAGTGAACTATTGGATCATATGATTCATTAAATTATTGTATTTCAATAGTGATATGTATCAATTGTTTCAAATTCCAACTAATAGATCAATGTATACAACCCAAGTTGATAATAACATTTTTTTGTAAACAATAGGTCTTATAATCAAAATAAAAAAACAATTTGATTAGTATTACAACTATTTAAGTATCACAAAAAAATCACTAAAATATATATTCTAACTAATTGTAATAGATAAATCTGATTTTAAGCTCTAAAACCACTCCAAGTATCACAATGCTTGTGACTCTTGACTGTGGCAACATTTGTTGGTATGTATGCCCTAAGAGCCAATCATATGATGATTGGATTGAAATAAGTTATGATTGATTTGATAAATATCAAAGGCAAGCTTCCAATTTATTGTAGTTCAATCAATTACGAGATAAATGGAGAAAAATGAATGACTAAAGAATGACAATACTCAATGACGTATGTCTTCGGGTTAAGGACCTGAACAATGAGATCATACGAATGGTAAGCGTATGCACGTTCTTGTTATTTCCCTAGTCGGATGTTATTGTGGAAGGTTGATAGACAACAATGACACATCAAGACTAGAGTGTGTGTTGGTTGATGACAATGTTTCATTAGTGATGATATATGATATCAAACCAAGCACATAGATATATGTTAGAGAATTGTGTATCAAATAGTCCCACCATATGAGTGACACATGGAACCATGACATGGTAGTTAGAATCATCTCTCATAGTGATGGTGGTGATTGTGATTCTTAGACTTGAAATCACTACACTCATCAAATTTGATTGGGTACACTTTGACATCATCAAACGCAGTCCTAAAACATGGGCTATTATAAAGGTGATGATTGGGTGACCTTGACACATGAGATAGATTGTGAGTGATAGAAATGGGATTTTTCCCTCCTAAGGGAGTATGATGTCCATGTCACTTGATAAGCGATACTGAGAATAGCATGTGCATGTACATGTGAATCAATATATGATATTGAGTTCATATATATCTCAAACAGTCTACTCTAGTTTAAGAAACATGAATGAACGTTGAAAGGATGACAACTACTGTAAAGACATCAACATATTTACTAAATAATCATGGTAAACAAAAACACCAATGTGTAGCAGGGAAATTTTAAATTTTGAATATATACAATTGTATAAAGAGTACTTTACAAAATTTCCCAAAAGGACGTAAAACTTTATACAAAACAACATGATCTAGGTAGAGGAAGACTAAAACCAAATCAATATTGTCTCCAAAAAAAACAACTTAATATAGATAAGTCCAAGCTAGAAGGTTGAACTCTTTAATTCCTATGCTTAGGTAGGTTCACCAAGCTTCAACTGTGCACTCTGATCCTATACCTGGGTGGTTGGGATCACCCAGCAAGAGAGAGATAAAAGTATGTTTTAATCAAAAGGAAAAGGACATATATATGAAAAACATTGCATAATAAAATGATTCACTACATTAAGATTTTCCAAGAGTATGAGGAAAGTAAAAAAATAAGGAATGGAAATCTGCCATAGTAAATCAATCCACAATAATCAACATATCATGAATAATATCATGACTCAAAATCATACCAATGCAGGGTGAGGCACCTACCGGACCTACACCAAGAGGAGAGGGGAAATTCACATCCCAAACCTCAATAATGCGAGGGGAAATTCACATCCCTCAAAAATATGTAAAATGGGGAGAAAATCAAATTCCCCTAGGCTCATGCCCATTATGGGTGGTTTGTACTTATGTACACTACATTGTCATTTGGCTAATAAATACTTCATGCTGAATAATTCACTTGGAAGTAGTGAAAATATAAATAACATTGCATCATAGAAAATGGGAATAAAACCCATTAAGTAAATCAAATAATGAGCCAACATTGGCAATAGCAAGATCCAAGCATTTCAAGTAAATGAGCCATCATAGGCAATAGAAAAATCAAATAAATAATGAGCCAAATAAAGGCAACAGAGAGAGATTCTAAGGCTAGCATTTGCCTCATTATGAAAAAGGGTTAGATAAAATCCCAACTGAAGAATAGGTGTATTTGCACATACACATTTCACATCCATCATACATAGGAATCACATATCTTTTTGAAGATAATAAACATCACTTCACCAATTAGATTGTTATCCTTATCCATTTTTCCCTAGAATAATTATTTCACATGAATTAGTATTTATAATGCATAAAGTATAAAGAAAGATACCCATTTTAGAACTTATTCAAAAACCACTTATTTAGGACTCAAAACTAGGACCAAAATCTCACTTAGGTTTCACTGAGTAGGAAAACATATTTATTTTTCAAAATCAGACTTAGGATGCATTAGTTATCATTTTTAGAAATTTTATATGATCAAACTAGAATCCAAAGAAAACATTGAAAAAGGAAATAGAATCATGACTAAAAACCCATAAATTCGGATTCTACATGAAAAATCCTTTCCAATGAGTATTTATTCGCATTTTTCTGATAATGTATTGATTTTCTACGAATTAAACGATTTTGACAAATCAGAAAAATAGAAAATGCCACGTGGGCCTCATAGCCAGCAAGGGAGAAGATGACCGAAATGCCCCTTGCGTTAAAGAGGAAAGGTATGGGTGCATGGGGGCAAAATCATAAAAAGCCACGAGTCTTCTTCTACCTCTAACGCGAGCCATGGCCGCCGAGGAGAAGCTTGTGCCGGATTGGGTATTTCCTCGTTTCGTGACCGAATCGGACATATAGGTACTCGAAACAAAGAGGAAAGAGAGACTAGAGACAAACTCACCGGAAGGCTCAATTTTTGTGTTGCTGTTACCGAAGAAGAAGGAAAATGGCTACCATATCTGGGAGAAGGTGGAGGTGGCAGTGGCTAACTGTGGATGATACGAGTAAATTAATACATGAGGGAGATCGCACGAAAGCCGACGGTGGTGTAGGAAGTCCCTTTTATAGGTGTGGAAGACCTTTGAGCCAAAATGAAAAGTGGGCAGAGAATGTATGGCTGGCGCCCTTGGGCACTTTGGCCATGGTGCATGAGAGTCGATGAGTGATGGCTTGAATGAAGAGTCGCAAAGAGGCAGTTCATTTGGCGAAGGAATCATGTAAAAATACTAAGAAATGAGGGAGAACATGGTGGAGGAGCCTAGGCGTCATCTTGGTCAGTGGGCTAGAGGTTGAAGATGAAAACCGAGCCATTAGATTGAGATCCAATGGGGGTCAGGTGCATGACACATGAAATGAATGGAATAAATACAAGTCGATGAATATCCTATAGTTACACTATATGGGAACTTGTAAAATCCATTTGAATGGTCAAACGAAATACAAATGACCTCAAATTTTAACCACATGTTTATGACAACACCTAGAACGATGATATGCATTTAATATTTCATTTTACCAAATATAAGGCCCCTAATAAATATATTTCACATTAACATTTATATTAGTGTATAAATTGAGTAAATTAATGTGAAAAGGCATTATGATAATTTTTCTTGTTGTATTTTCGAGATAGGCCAACCAAAAGGTTTTCCCCACTCTATTAATTACATTTCATAATTTTATTCACTCATAAGGAGAGAGAAAAATAAAGGGTTAAATACTGTCATACATTAACTCAAATACACATTATTACTCATATCTTTATCCAAAAAGATATAAAAACTCTAAATTAGCATTATCTACTAATTATCTATCATTAATGGTCACCTTGCATAATTAGTCCTCAATAATCACATTAAGTGGGTTATGTTTGCAAGACCCCCTACATAATCATAAATGTGGGTAGATTGTGAATTACATCCTCAAGAAAGGCTCAATTTCAATATTGAGGGCAAAGAAGACTCAAAAGGATGGGAGATTTATGAAAAAGGTCCAAAAGGACTAGAAAGCAAATAAAATCTCAAAAGTGAGTAAATTGCATAAAGGACCCTGAGATTCAGTCTGTTACAACACTCCACCCCTTAAAGAGGATTTCATCCACGAAATCACAGCAAGAGGGAAGAAAGAGGGTGAGTGTGTAACATCCCAACATTAGGTAACTAGGTGTTATTTCAATTCTATGGTACTTCACAAGCTGTATACATAAGCCAAGTCTCACTAAGGTTTCTGTTACCTTTTATCAAACCTATTATAATTAACACTTTGTCTTATCAGTATAAACTCCATCATGTAAAAGCATCATCTTTGTTATTCCATTACTTGTGTCACATTTTACTCACATTTGTTGTAATAAGGATTACATCACAACTTTAAGTGTCAAAAAATATGTATTTCCCTTATAAGGGTTTTAAGCACAATTAGGGTTTACTAAGAAAATCTCAACATTCATTAATGCATTAGGTCACAAACCTTAATAACTTAAATCTATTCTCCATTATCCTCATACTAACATCATATAGGATTATCACAAATTGTTGTGTAGGAAAATGATGATATAATCCAACAAGTTATTAAGTCTACAACAATACCAAATAAAGTCACAAATTATTTATCACTATATCACACGTTGTCACATTATCTTTCATACTTATGTTAATGACATCATTAACCATTTTCTCATATGACACTACATGATATGAATTATACATATTAACATCACATACATGCATATTCATGTGAATCCAATTACTCATCATCATATTTGTGTTATTATATGCATTTTAGTGGACAATATGAAACACATTAAACATTAATGAATTGATTCTCATACTAAATCATGATGAGGTGATTAATGAGATGTATATTAGAGAACATGGTGATATGCTTACCTATATTGATAACTTGATCATGACTAGGTGATTATCATCCATGTATATGAATCAAGGGATATAATATGATGATGCCACCTGTCACTAATGTATCATGCAGGCATTAAGTATATATATATAGGTGTATATATTGTTGGGGCTAGATGATTACACATTAGGGTTTGGGTCAACATAACCATTACATGTTATGCATGTTAAGGATGCATTAAAACCATTTATCTTACTAACCATACTATTAGGGTGACAAGGCCAACATTATGTATATTCACAAATCACAATTAGTGATGAGTAACTCACTATTATGTGCATTAAGAGTATGTTAAGTTTCAAGCATATGAACTATCCCTTAGATGACTTATTATATATATATCTTCATTTGTGTATAAACAAGCAAGATGAATTATAATTATAATTTGTTTGCCCAATACTAACCATATGACTAATCTCTTATCCAAGGAGTTAGGATTTCCAAAATAGAGTAAATGGATTTCAATGCATTATAGGACTCCACCCCTTTAAAGGGGATTTCATCCTCGAAATCAGCAACTCTAAAATCTATCAAGGTATGAAAAACACTACTACTAAAACCACTTTTCAAAAAGGTTGAGGTAAAACTATGTATGAGATCTAACAATTAGTTGTCCCACTAAACATGATTATCAACTTCAAAGTCTAATTATAGGGTAGGGTATCCCCAAACATGAAATTCAAAGGCTCCTATAAATAACTTAAGGACACATAAGGGGATTCTGCATGATTAACCAAAACATCATGTACTAGGTTTAAAAGGTTACTCAACAATAAGATAATTTGTCTAAAGGTATGATAATTTGGGACATTCAATATCATCTCAGGCCAGACCGATGTCATATGGATCTGGGAGTCCTCGTAAGCCAAGCAAGTGGTGCAGAGGAAACCATTTCCAGCCCCCAGACCCTGACCCTTTCTAGACACCTTTTCTTTCAACTTATGCCCTAGTAGCAACCTAATAGACTAATCACAAAAAAGTTGATCGAATTATATTTCTAGTATGAAATTATTATGACCCTAGATCAATCTTTCATCATTGGTCAATTCTAAGGTGAAAAGCTTTGCTAAAGGGAAACTATATAAGGTAAGGTTTCTAACTAGGAGACAACTTGAATTAGTCAAGACTCCGACTACCTTGATGCTCTGATACCATGCTGTAAAGACACCAACATCTTTACTAAACAATCATGGTAAACAAAAACACCAATGTGAAGCAGCGAAATTTTAAATTTTGACTATATTCAATTGTATAAAGAGTACTTTACAAAATTTTCCAAAAGGGTGTACAACTTTATACAAAACAATAGGATATAGGTAGAGGAAGACTAAAACCAAATCAATATTGTCTCCAAACAAACCAACTTAATATAGATAGGTCCAAGCTAGAAGGTTGAACTCTTTAATTCCTGTCCTTAGGCAGGTTCACCAAGCTTCAACTGCACACTTTGATCCTATACCTGGGTGGTTGGGATCACCCAGCAAGAGAGAGATAAAGGTATGTGTTAATCAAAAGGAAAAGGACATATATATATGAACAACATTGTATAATAAAATGATTCACTACACTAAGAGTTTACAAGAGTATGAGGCAAGTAAACAAATGAGAAATGGAAATCTGCCATAGTAAATCAATCCACAATAATCAACATAGCATGAATAATATCATGACTCAAAATCATACCAATGTAGGGTGAGGCACCTACCCGACCTACACCAAGAGGAGAGGGGAAATTCACATCCCAAACCTCAATAATGTGAGGGGAAATTCACATCCCTCAAAAATATGTAAAACGGGGAGAAAATCACATTCCCCTGGGCTCATGCCCACTATGGGTGGTTTGTACTCATGTACACTACATTGTCATTTGACCAATAAATAATTCATGTTGAATAATTCACTTGGCATTAGTGAAAATATAAATAACATTGCATCATAGAAAATAAGAATCATACACATGAATAAATCAAATAATGAGCCAACATTGGCAATAGCAATATCCAAGCATTTCAAGTAAATGAGCCATCATAGGAAATAGAAAAATCAAATAAATATTGAGCCAAATAAAGGCAACAGAGAGAGATTCCAAGTCTAGCATTTGCCTCATTATGAAATGGGGTTAGATAAAATCCCAATTGAAGAATAGGTGTATTTTCACATACACATTTCACATCCATCATACATAGGAATCACATACCTTTTTGAAGATAATAAACATCACTTCACCAATTAGATTGTTATCCATATCCATTTTTCCCTAGAACAATTATTTCACATGAATTAGTATTTATACATCATAAAGTATAAAGAAAGATACCTATTTTAGACCTTATTAGAAAACCATTGATTTAAGACTCAAAACTAGGACCAAAATCTCACTTAGGTTTCACTGATTAGGAAAACATATTTATTTATCAAAATCGAAGTTAGGATGCATTAGTTATCATTTTTATAAAATTTTATATGATAAAACTAGCATCCAAAGAAAACATTGAAAAAGAAAATATAAGCATGACTCAAAAACCATAAATTCGGATTCTACATGAAAAATCCTTTCCAATGAGTATTTATTCACATTTTTCCAATAATGTATTGATTTTCTTAAATGATTTTGACCAATCATAAAAATAGAAAATGCCACGTGGGCCTCATAGTCAGCGAGGGAGCAGATGACCAAAATGCCCCTCACGTTAAAGAAGAAAGTTATGGGTGTGCGCGGGCAAAATCATAAAAATCCATGAGTCTTCTTCTACCTCCCATGCGAGCCATGGCTGCCGAGGAGAAGCTTTCCTGATTTGGCATTTCCTCATTTCTTGACCAAATCAGACGTATAGGTACTCAAAACGAAGAGGAAAGAGAGATGAAATCACCATATGGCTCAATTTTGCTACTTCTATCACCGAGGAGGCAGAAAAAGGACCACAATATCTGGGAGAAGGTGGAGGTGGTTGTGGCTAACTGTGGAGGATACATGCAAATTAATACACGAGGGAGATCGCACGGGAGCCGATGGTGGTGTAGGAGGTCCCTTTTATAGGTGTGGAAGACCTTTGAGCCAAAATGACAAGCGGGCGGAGAAGGCATGGCTGGCGCCCTTGGGTGCTTCGGCCATGGTGCATGAGAGTCGACGAGTGATGGCTTGAACGAAGAGTCATGAAGAGGCAGTTTGTTTGTCAAAGGAATCATGTGAAAAGACCAAGAAATGAGGGAGAACGGGGTGGAGGAGCCTAGGCGTCATCTTGGTCAGCGAGCTAGTGGTTGAAGATGACAAATGAGCCGTTAGATCGAGATCCAACAGGTGTCGGGTGTGTGACACATGAAATGAATGGAATAAATACAAGTCGATTGATATCCTATAGTTACACTATATGGGAACTTGTAAAATCCATTTGAATGGTCAAACAAAGTCCAAATGGCCTCAAATTTTAACCATAGTTTTATGACAACACCTAGAACGATGCTATGCATTTAAGTTTTCATTTTACCCAATATAAGGCCCCTAATAAATTTATTTCCCATTAACATATATATTAGTGTATAAATTGAGTAAATTAATGTGAAAAGGCATTATGATAATTTTTCTTGTTGTATTTTTGAGATAGGCCAACCAAAAGGTTTTCCCCACTCTATTAATTACATTTCATAATTTTATTCACTCATAAGGAGAGACAAAAATAAAGGGTTAATTACTCTCATACATTAACTCAAATACACATTATTATTCATATATTTATCCAAAAAGACATAAAAGCTCTAAATTAGCATTATCTACTAATTATCTATCATTAATGGTCACCTTGCATAATTAGTCCTCAATAATCACATTAAGTGGGTTATTTGTGCAAGACCCCCTACATAATCATAAATGTGGGTAGATTGTGAATTACATCCTCAAGAAAGGCTCAATTTCAATATTGAGGCCAAAGAAGACTCAAAAGGATGGGAGATTTATGAAAAAGGTCCAAAAGGACTAGAAAGCAAATAAAAGCTCAAAAGTGGGTAAATTGAAGAAAGGACCATGAGATTCAGTCTATTACAACTACATGCCTTGAGTTCATTCAGGATATCAAAGACAAAGGAATTATACATTCATTGGAACACCAATCACAGACTGTAGGTTGAAGGTTGTTTTCCAACTTTCCATTCACTTGGGTAGCACTGACGTGTGACTAGGCACCTATCTTTATTTGTGATGTCATAAGCTAGTTATGGACATTCACTGCCAACGTGATATGGGACCTATAGTGTCACACACATAGGATTCACCTAGAATAGGAGCTTATCCATGAATGATGTTTGGATTGATTACTAAAGTGTTTAGGTACTCAATCAATAGACTTGACTCAAAATCATCAAGTTCAAGTGTTGAACCAACTAATTAGAGTGTCAGATTGATTGAGAATTGAATTGACCAAGTTCTGCACAATCTGGACCACCAACTAACCGGTTCACTGGGTGAACCAATCGGCTCATGGTCAATGGGATGACCGATTCACTCTAGTGAACCGATCGGTCCACTTGGATGAAATGAGCATGTGTTGGGTTTCCCAGTTCGTGAGAAAAAGTTTCCCGTTTCACTTGTTCAATTCGATTGGGATAAGAATTAATCTTTGCATTAATTAGAAATGAATTAGGAAAGTCAATTGCAAGCAGGTCTGGCTTGTGAACCATCCAGTTCACTAAGTCAACCGATTGATTCACTATGACAACCGACCGGTTCACTAGTGAACCGATTGGTTTGCCTACCATAGTGTAAATTATTCATAGAAAATATAGACCCTTCTACTCCCGCATAGATTAGGAACCCTAGCCCTGCCCTCTACTATAAATAGAGGGGTACAGGGGGCTTCTCCAGAGACATAACTCAGAACATCAGTTTCTTTACAAAGTTGTTGTCCTCTCCAATTTTGGTAACCAAGAGAGCCCACGAGGGAAAAACAACTACCGAAAAGCAACTAGTTGTGGGAGAGTGTATTGGTGACTAGTACCCCAACAGAAGGGGACAACTCATTGTAGTCTATTCTTCAGGATGACTAGAGTTCTCGGTAGTCCGTGTGAACTATCTATAGAAGTGGGAGACTTCTACTGCTCAGGAGAATGACAGTGAACCACAGTCCGGGTCAAGACCAGGAGTTGTACATATGTCGTTGAAGATAGGTGGTTCAAGACCGCACTTGCTACAAGGTATAGTCACTGAGCAAGCCTCAGGACTAGGTATAACTTGCTAAAACCATCCTTCCCATTACATACATGTTGATGTGATCTAATGGTTATGGGTTTATTGTCAAGTAATTTTTTTTGTTTCCCCTTCCTACTCCGACCACGTAAAAACCCAACAGTGGTATCAGAGTCATGTCAATACTCTATATTTTAGGATAATCGATATGATTGGATTTTGGTTTTACCTTCTTTCATTTATTGCATATAATGAAAATATTTAAATGACTAATGTGATGATCTGATTAATACCACATGATCCCAAACTAATATATACATATATGATATGGTATATATGCAACCGATACACGTCGCCCTAAAATGGTTTTGATGGTGGATTTGTAGCATGGTTATGGCCTATAAACCCTATGTGCATGTTTGTGGTTGGTTATGGTTGTTTGCATCTCAGTTTGCACATCGAGCCCTCTTCTTCTATTCTAAATGTAGCTTGAGATAACTCGAGATTCTCTTCTACCTTTGCTCCCCTCAAATTTAACTTGAGGTTTCACAAAGATTATGTAAAAAGGATTAGTTTATTTTTTATGATGACGAAGACTGAAGATGATCGCTTGATGGACCAAGATGACCGATTGAGGAGCAGTTGGTGGACCGACGAGAAGCCCCAACGACAAGACGATCTGACCATCTAAAGGAGCTAGACAACCGACTGGAGGCGCCAGACGACTAGCTAGAGGAGACCAACCGACCGACCAAGAGGCGAGTCGACCGGTTCAAAGGTTGAACCAGTCAACCCAGATTGTCAAGCACAGATGTTCATCAATAACATGTTACATGTGATGTAGACCATAGATGACCATAGTTCCTTGTGGCTCCAAGGAACTATAATAGGACGACCATAATCATTGCTTTATAGTTATTGCATGTTTTTGTTTGTGGGATATAGTATGTATATGATACATAATATATATGTGGTGATTGGATACATATATGCATATATAAGAATATTAAAACTCCTCAACAAACATATTAAGTTGAAGATGCCTTCCAAAAGTAGCACACATGAAAATCTTGATCAACTAAGTGTGGGCATGCCTTCGTGTGGTACATTATCTATCGCTTGGAAGTGTGATGGTGAATATGTGGGTCTTCCTTCGTAGGGTGAATATTAATTGTGTTGGCTCTTGGGTTGGACTTAACAAGGTGACCTTGATCGGATCAAGCACCTTGAGTCATAAAGATGAACATGACAAGGAGTTGCACATGACATCTATCAAGAGTTGTGTATGATGAAATTGGAAAAGGTTGCCTACCTAAAAGACTCTAGTTGTGGATGACAGCCCTAGCTGGTCTATGTCTTAGATGAAATTAAGATCTTGCTCACTAGAAGGTTGTACACTACAATCTTCTGAATTGATAATGAGGGTTATCGATTTGAGATAAAATAGTGAGAAGTGAACATTAATAAAAAGACCTAATTAAACATCATCAATTTTCAAATCAAATCAAATGAAAAGAGTTTTGGACTAAAATTGCAAATTTCCTTTTTTAGAATAAATGGCTACCAACAACAATCACTTTTCATTATGATCAGTCCTTGAGAAGGACAAACTAAATGGGAACACCTTCCAATACTGGTTTAGGACATTGAGAATTGTTCTCACTCAAGAGTGAAAGCTCTATGTCCTAGATACACCAGAACCAAAAGAACCCTCTCCCACCACACCAAAGGCTGAAAGGGATGCTTATAGGAAGAATACTAAGGATGCCATTGATGTGAAGTGCTTTATGTTGTTCTCAATGAACTATGAGTTGCAGAGACAACATGAGAACATGGACGTCATTGAGATGTTTCAACATCTCAAGAACATGTATCAAGATCAAGCACGGTAAGAGAGATATGATGTCTCTAACGCATTATTCAAGTGTGCCATGATAGAAGAAGACCCAGTAGGCCCTCACACACTCAAGATGATTGGGTATGTGGAGAATCTAACTCAACTGGGATTCCCTTTGAGCCAAGAGTTGGCTACTGATGTGATACTACAATTGTTGCCAGAATCCTACAATCAGTTTGTGATGAACTACAACATGAACAACTTTGACAAGTCACTGACAGAGTTGTTGGACATGTTGAGGATAGCCGAGGCACAAATGAAGAAAGACAAACCCAAATATTTGATGATGATCAACAGAAAGAAGGGAAAGTCTAAAGGCAAGGGCAAGGGAAAATCCAAGAAAGGTTCTAATGCTAGCCAGCAGCCCAAGTCATCTTTAACACTCAAAGACAAGGGAGGGGTGAACAAGGGAGGCAAATGTCTCCATTGTCATGAGCCAGGACATTGGAAGAGAAATTTCCCTCTCTACATAGAATAACTAAATAAGAAGAAGGAGGGGATGGAAGTCTCCACCTCAGGTATAATGAAATAAACTTAAAATACTTCTTTACCTCAGGTATGTGATACCAATATATAGATCCGACATATATGATGTGTAGAATCTAAAAAGAAGTGAAGGTCTTTATGAAAGGACCAAGAAGGAACACTCATCAAGAATAGAGCAAGTGTTGATGCCATAGATAGTAGTACTTTTAGTTTATTTCAGCCCAAGAGTCATGTAATAGAATTATGAACTGCTATTTCATTTTGCCAATAGAAACATTTTTTTATTTTTGCATCTTGTAATGACAAGGATGTCTATCAATAAAATTCATGTATCAATTTCAAAGATATGATCTTTTATGGTGATGCCTTAATTATCTTATGGTACTTGGTATGCATGAGATAAAATAATAATACCTAAAAGTTATTGATGACTCAAACAATAAATTAGCATTATCATCTAAACAAATGAATGAGAAATTCATTTCTAGGTTCCATGTTGATGGATAAACTAGACTCTCTTGGTTAATGAACCATTAAGAGATATGAATGTCTTGTTTATTGGGTATGATGACAAGGCAATCTTCACTAGATGTAGTGGGAGAATGACTATTCTATTAGGTATAATATATATTGATGTATATACATACCTAATGGAATAAATAGTCATTCTATTAGGTATAATACATATTGATGTATATACATACCTAATGGAATAAATTCTAATACTTTAGATATAGTATTTAATGAAATAAAAATATGAATATCTTGAAGTGTTCAAGAATATCATAAGTGAAGAACAAACATGGTAAAAGTATTAATCATTTGATATGATCAATGTATGAGATACTTAAACCAAATGTTTGAGGACCTTGTGAGTAACTATGATAGTGTATCATAGAGAACTCATGATTAAGGAATAATAATGGCTAAATCAAAGAAGGAATCATACTCTAAATAGTAAGAGTATGATCATTAAACAAATAACTAATCTTTTAGAATTCTTATAAAGAATATTCTTTACACGAAATAAATGTACCATTCAAAAGGTATAAAAGACACCATATGAGATATGATATTGGAAATGTTCCAATATGTCTTTTAGTGATTGAATAAGCATATGAGAAAACTAGTTTATTAGAAATAGATTCATTCACAAATCACATAATGTTGTTGAATACTAATCTCAATCCAATAACAAAGTGTTTGTTATAAGGATATCTGAATTCCAAAAGAATCAGTGGTAGATAAGTAGAACTTGCAATGTTCGAGATCAACATAATAACATTGAAACCTAATAAGGTACAAAAGGAGATTAAGATTCACAATTGTTGTGGAATCTCAAATTCCTTATCTAATAGATACACTTCATATATCTAGTATAAAACACCTTGAGCTTGATGGATAATGATATCCAACAAACTCAAAGGTGATGAATTGGTCATATGATGATAAGCCAATAATCTATCTAGATGATGTTGAGGAACTAGATTTTGAGTTATGGCTTGAAGCCATAAGATCCAAAATAACTTCCATGTGAACCAAATAAGGTATGACCTTAATGGTAGCACTTATAGGGATAAAACCCATAAGTGCAATTGGGTCTTAAGAGTTAAGAATGATGTAACGACCCACCTCTGAGTAACCCCCAATTAAGGGAGACCAAGAGGTCAGAGTCATTATTCCAATTAATCGGATCAAAGGTTCGACAAATAATCAATAATAATTATAAAATTCTACCAAACTATATTGAAAGACTGGAATAAAATAAAACTTTGCATACCTTTTAAAAATTTGGATATCTAACTTCTATCCACACCTGGAATCTATTCTAACTAATCCTCCTTGCACTTTAATTCCTATTTTCACAATGTGCCACTTTACTGTTTGTCCTTTTCAAATGTTGTACCTAAAATGCCAATAAACAAAATGTCGGTCAGCATATATGAATATGTCGGCATGTGGGGACAATCAAAATTTCACACATAGGGCTAACAACCTAATTATCACAATCAAGTTAATGAACAATTCAATTTACATTTTCAATGTGTCAAACTCCACCGCTTTTTCCCTAACCCTGGAATACCCTCTTTAGGGTTTCTCTTTTTCCATTGACTTAAGGCCACCTTCTCCATCCTGAGCTTGGTGCCTGGGGTCACCTCTCATGGTGCCCATTAGTCACGCAATATAAGCCACCTTCTCTATCCTGAGCTTGGTGCCTGGGGTCACCACTCATGGTGCCCATGGGTCTTCCCTCTTGGGCTTGATCTCATTGCATCTTACATCAGGGTGGCATGTAGGTGTGAGAATACACACTATATCATAATTGTGATAATCATAGTGTCTTTATAATTTCCACATATGAACATCCAAATAGATAGGTTGCATTCAATGTGATCAAACATCCGGAAAACCTTCTTGAAACTAAAGTGGTTAACCATAAATAACCACATACCTGTCAGGTAGATCTGAGATAGAATAATCCAATCAATGTAAGAAATCCAATAGGCAAGCAAGCACACAAAGAGATCCTGAAATATGCAAATAATTTCCTTCATAAATCATGCCATCAAGATCTATTAAACCTAGCTCGCTTCCTAGGGTTTCTAGCCCTATTTAGGGTTTCAATTGCAATTTTGGTTTTTCTTGTACTTTTATCACTACAAACCCTAGTTAGGAAAATAGTTCTCAAACCCTAATGATTCCAACCTATTATTCAACAAGCTTAGGATCATCTTCCAACATCATATTATCACATATATCAAATCAAAAGTGATCTTTTCCCCTTTTACCCTAAATTAGGGGTTCTAAACGCTTAATCCTTCATATATGGTGTAAAACCCTAAATCATGTAAGGAAACATCTAGATCAGGTTCAAGTTTGTCATTAACTATTCAACAGGTTGTAATTGCTCAATTTCATCAATTAAGTATCATGAACTTAACCAGAATGCTCAATTAGAGTTTCCTAATCTAATACATAAGCACTTTTCATTAGATTATTACACTTTTCAAATAGGAATAGATTCAAGTTCTCAAACAAATTTTATTGTGTTCCTCGTATTTTTTTAAGAAACTTTCATATATAAACCTTTCTCATTAGAGTTTTCTATGAATTACTATGATTTTTCAAAGATTAATTACAACTGGCCAATCAGGCCAAGCCACGTGGACTGGTGACTCACTGAGTCATGTCAGCGGGGCCTGGGCCGAGCCAATTGGCTCGCACTGAGTAGGAAGTCGGGCCCCTATGTGGCTTCACATCGTCAGTGCTAAAAATGAATGAATGACCAAAAGGGTACTCACCTTATACAGGGCGCTGAGGGGCAAACTAGTAAAAGACCACAGGGTCTTCTTCTTCCTTGCGCCGGCTCTATCTCGTCCATGCGGTCAACTCCTCAGTTGACCCTGAGGTTCTGACCACCTACGAGCGCACCGATCATCCAGGGAGCTTCGCCTCCCTCCTCCGAACTCAACCACGACCTCAATTGCTCGCCACGACCTTGCTATGACCACCTCCTACTCTTCGGACTCTGGCAAGGTCCTTCGAGAAGATGGGGGTGAAGGTCAGGGTAGAAGACAGAATTGGAAGCACAAAAGCACTCCTCTCGGTCCACCATAGAGTCTAGGGTAGCAAGAGTCCAATGGTGATCTTCCCTCAACCTAACTCTCTTTCCTTTTCCTCGCAATGATCTGAGTTTGGATCATCTCAAGTCTTCCTGGTGCAGACTCCTCATGCTAAAGGGAATCATACCTAATCATTGTATCATGATCCAATGGTCCACATAAAGCCCGAAATTAGGAAATTGGAAATATTATCCAATTAAATTGTGACATCGATTTCTTAGGCAATTAATAACCACACTTTCGGTAATTTCGCAAATTGCGTAACTCAGAAACCGTGCATTATATTCCAACCAAAGTTTAAAGGTTTCTCTCTCTTGCCTTTATCTGCTTGCATATCAAGTTTGAGTCCGAAATTCCAAAAGAAAAGGACTATTTCTTCATAGGAAAGTTACTCATTAATCAAATCCATTTAATGGTTATTTTCTCTTTCCTCAAACCATAATCTTGCTATTTTGGACTCCTTGGACCCCAAGGAACCCTAATGGCTCAAATTCCCATCTTGGGAATATTCCTTAGCCTTTTCCTTATATTTTATCCCTGTTCTTATTTATCCCTTTATCCAAATAAATTCCTTTTCCTTTTATTTCTCTTTTCCTTGTAATTGGGCTCAATAGCCAATAAAGCCCATTAAACAATCAAACAAGGCTTTTGTAAATGAAATCCATTTAATTCAAACAAATAAATCAACCATTGATTTCATTTATCTTTAAAAGGAGATTTACAAATCTCATTACATAATTTTAGAAAAATGAGGTTATAACATCCTCCTCTCCTTATAGGAATTTTGCCCTCAAAATTCAACAATCAAACAAAAAAGCCAGGATATGCTTCCTACATCTTCTCCATAGTACTTCTAAAGAACCTTTATCATCTTATATTCTTACATCTGAGTTCTCTCTCACCTTGGTATCTTGTACCATCATAGGTGACTCGGGATATTTTCTCCTCCCTTGAAGCTCAATAGGTTCATGGCTCATCACATGGCTCGGGTACCTCACATAGTGCTCTAGATCATACTCATGGAACACACCATACATCAGGTTATCCTGAGGGGTAAGGGTAAACATAAGCATCTCCACCAATCCATTTCAAATGGACCTATGTATCAGGGACTCAGATTTAGCTATATCTCAGAGGGGTCGGGTTTTCATAACACATATTCTCCCACAGTGAACTGCATGTCAGTCTGCTTTGCATCAGCTCACGACTCACGTCGCCCCTGGGCTTTCTCAGCCATCACATGATCAAAGTGACTTCATCTACATACACTGTGGTCTCTCTGACCTTCACAAGGTCCTTTCACCGACATCATCTGGTTGAAGTGGTGACCGACACAGCCTCCCTTACATAGCTTCTTACACCTCAATACTAGCTATGGTGGCTATCATCACAAGCAAACTCTTTTAGGGTAGGATATTGCTGCCATGTATTACCCAAACGAGCACACATGCTCTCATCAGACCCTCTAGTCTGGATCATACTCTCTTGACTGTTTATCAGTCAGGGGTGATAAGCTATGCTGAACTTCAAGCTAGCATTGAGTTCTTCATGTACCTACTTCCACCACATGGAAGTGATCTTGAGGTCACACTCCAGATATTAAACTCAACCACAGTGTAGATGAACGATCTCTTCCTCATATATAGTTCAACTAGATCTGTCACACTGACAATGCTCTTTTTCTTAGGCAAGGGATTAGGTCATCTTGGTAAGGCGATCTACCGTACCCATATTGCATCATGTCCTCTCTTGGTTCAAGGGAGACCCACCACAACATCTATGGTGATCTACTCCCATCCCCTTTCAGGGACTCTTCATTATCTATAGTAACTCACTGGGTACTGGTGTTCAACCTTCACCTCCTGGCATGCATGGTGACAAGCCACATGCAATTCTATATACTTCTTCATCTCAGGTCTTCAAAGCACTATTGAAAACTTTAATTATCTTAATAGTACCAGATGCAGGGTGTACATATCATCACAAGCTCATACATGTCATGATTCCGCAAGGTTGACTCCTCAGAAACCCTAGAACACTCTATTCATGGGTTCCATCACCTTCCTTTCCTGAGAAAAGTATCTGAGGTTCTTCAACCATTCTCTTATCGCATCAAGCCCTAGGCTAGCTAACCAAGCAACCATTACTAACTCGACCAACGGATCTCATTGTATCTGAGTGTTAGCCAAACATATCACACAAACTTAGGGTTCACCTAACCACCTCTTCTAGCCTCTGTATTGGCTAAACTAGACAATTGTGTCTCGACAAAGAGCATCCATGACCACCCTACATCCTTATGTGCTAGGTAACAGTGAAGACATAAACCTTCATATATTCTACTAATCATCCTCATCTCAGATTTAGGTCTAACTGAGTCAAGAAAACGCTGAGCTCATCATCTTGGTTATCAAACTCAAACTTATATTACCCATAAATTTCCATATCGCTCTTGATAGGAACGTCCCCATATGATGACTACCTTAGTTCTCCTTGTGTTTGAAAACCATCTATAAAATGGCATGATACTTCCTCAATCCTCAAATATCGTAGCAATGTTTCAACTCACGTCATCTTTATACTTTGTGTATGGCATGCGTATTGCCCTATCTCTCACCCCCATAACGAGAGGAAATAGGCATTTGGCTACAGTCCAAATACAAAGTTCATCTCGTTCCAAGAATAGATATGGTGCGTCACACATTTCTAGTACACTTTTGAAATGTACATCACATGTATCCACAACATGAACATCTCTATTATGGGTCTACACACATGGGAAGACTTTTCCCATCACCTCTGTATCTTAACATGTCTCTTTTATGTGAAATCCTTAGTCGTTACCTCAAGATCTCTAAGGTGCCGACACTTTTGGAGTGATCTGACCCTTATGCATCTAGGGAGTGCCTATCACCTTTACCCCTTAGGCCCCATGAACTCATGAAGGTGGATGACCTCCTAACCCATGGTCCTTGGGCAAAGGTAGTTGTTACCTCCCGACCCTATAGTCTCGTGCACCTAGGGAATAGACAACTCCTACGTCCATCGGTCTTATCCCTTCATGACCTTAGTATTGACTTAGGATTCCATAATAGCACATCTCATTCTTGAATCTTTACCCAAAACTTCATCATCTCTCTGGGCACTCATGGTCAAACTTACATCCTTTCATAAGGATCATGGCGACCTACCTAACTTGGTCAGGCCCCATAAGGTTACCTCCATGGCAACATATCTTCATGCCCCTTAGAGATGGTCACACAAGGGTCTATAGATTCGTCTCACACCATGTTCTCTCCACTTAGCTCATCAAGATCCTATGAGAGACCTCTTAAGGTTACTTCAAACCTCCACAAAAGTTGAGACTCACCTTACAGAAGGGTCCCTCCCCAGGATGGGAGAAAACTATCTCTTGAGAGAAACAAAGGTCACAAACATCCTCACATCCATGGTTTATACCATCATGAGCATGCTTAGCCCTAACAAGTTACTAAGGCACGTAGCTAACAAGAAGACCACCTACTAAACCATGCCATGTCTCCATGGTGGGTCATACTTGTTTCTATTCCTCCACATCGGACCAAAATCATACATGCATATGTCACCAACCTACGTGTGTGGGGTTCATCAAACATATACCTTAGTCCAAGAGGTTTCCTTTTCCTCTAAATCTTAGGGGTGTCATGCCTAAAACTATAGGAACTCACCCATCTTCATGAGCATTAGGTGCACCAGGTACTGCTACTTCCCCTCTTAGGTCTAGGAACCCTAGGTTCACATTTATGCATCAGTTGTCTAACTACATGCTCAACTTTTCATCCACAAACCAAATAGGTACAGGGTATAGCATGCACTTCCTACTATTCTTCCACCTGAGCAACACCTGAGAGTCCTACACCAGGACAACTAACTAGGTGCGAGACCTCACAACTTGATAATATACCTCATCAGGGTCTAAGGAACTCTCCTTCCTATACCTAGAAGGTAGGCACCTATAACATCTGTACATCAATACCAGAAGCCTCATCCTTCTTCTAGGGTTTGGTTCCTCTAAAAGAATCCATGATACCACAAGCCTCCAAGGATCGTGTACGAGGCAACCACAACCATCCAGTTAGGTCGTCCATTCTAGGTCATGTCATACCCAACTTCTCGTGATTCCTCATGTCTCGAAGTCTAAGCTTCCAACCTTCTTTTTTAGGTCTTGTTCTCTCTCTAGAGATAACTCTACAACTAACCTTACCACTAGAGGTTCTCTCTCTAAGAAGGTGAACCAATCTCTTAAGGATACATGCATATACCTACATGGTGAAACGTATGATTCAAACCTATGTTCGATCAATATTATCCAATGTTCTACAGATTCATATCCTAACCTATCAGGCATAACCCTTCTGGCCTAGGTCTCATCCTACTTCCAGCACTACTGACGTTCTCTCCTACATGGGTGCATGCTCTTCTATGCTCATATATGCCCATAAGGGTTTTTATATGGTCTCCACTATCCTCTATAATGAAGGAGTTATCCTTCACCCTAATAGGCATGACCCTTCCAAGGTTGGGTCACCAAAAGGCACTAGGTCAAACTTAGCTCATGCTTCTCATGGATACACAAAACCTATATGTATGTCAACCCACGTAAATTGTTGACCATGATATCCATGTCATCATGTCATCTCTCTCTATCAACCTCTTAGGGTTAGGGTTAGCATCGTCCTCAGAGGATGTGCCAGGTTTCTACCTCTTCCTGGAGGCCTCTGCCTCCAAGGCTAACTCTCTCCTCATCCTCCTATAAGAAGGTCTAACCTTGGATCTCTCCTGAGGGCAGGACTACACACGCCATGCAACCTTAAGCATGTAACTCATCTTTAGTTTATTCTTAAACTATTAATCTTATATCCATGACATCTTGTTTACATGCTTTTCATTATTTTGATGGAGGATCCCTTAATCCTTATCATACTTACCCATACCTCAGGAGGGTGGGCAAGAGAGAGAAAACCCTAAATATTAGAATCCTTAATTGAATTAGGGTTGAGAAGGGACGAAAAAGATGAGAGAGTCCTAAAGGTATCTTATTTTGAGTCAAAACCTAAGACATTGGCCAGGCAATCACACTGCATCTGGGAGTCCTCGTGACTGACTAGCAGGGCAAAGGAAAATATTGCCAGCCCACGGACCATGATCCTTTTCTAGACACCTCTGTCTTTCGGAAAATCCTCTAATAACTCCCTCAGTTCTACGGAATTTGTAAAATTTAATAATTATTAAGGATTAAATGAGAAACCAATGCTCTGATACCAAATGTAACAACCCCACCTCCCAGTAACCCCCAATTAAGGGAGACCAAGAGGTCAGAGCCGTTATCCCAATTAACTGGATCAAAGGTTTGACAAATAATCAATAATAATTTTAAATTCTACTAAACTATACTGAAAGTCTAGAATAAAATAAAACTTTGCATACCTTTTAAAAACTTGGATATCTAACTTCTATCCACAGCTGGAATCTATTCTAACTAATCCTCCATGCACTTTAATTCTTATTTTCACAATGTGCCACTTTACTATTTGTCCTTTTCAATGTTGTACCTAAAATGCCGACAAACAAAATGTCAGTTAGTATATATGAATATGTCAGTATGTGGGGACAATCAAAATTTCACACATAGGGATAACAACCTAATTATCACAATCAAGTTAATTAACAATTCAATTTACATTTTCATTGTGTCAAACTCCACTGCTTTGGCCCTAACCCTGGAATACCCTCTTTAGGGTTTCTCTTTTTCCATTGACTTAAGTACAACTTCTCCATCTTGAGCTTGGTGCCTGGGGTCACCTCTCATGGTGCCCATTAGTCACGCAATATAGGGAACCTTCTCTATACTGAGCTTGGTGCCTGGGATCACCACTCATGGTGCCCATGGGTCTTCCCTCTTGGGCTTGACCTTATTGCATCTTACATCAGGGTGGCATGTAGGTGCGAGAATACACACTATATCATAATTGTGATAATCATTATGTCTTTATAATTTGCACATATGAACATCCAAACAGATAGGTTGCATTCAATGCTATCAAACATCTGGAAAACCTTCGTGAAACTAAAGTGGTTAACCATAAATAACCACATACCTGCCAGGCAGATCTGAGACAGAATAATCCAATCAATGTAAGAAATCTAATAGGCAAGTAAGCACACAAAGAGATCCTGAAATATGCATATAATTTCCTATCATAAATCATGCCATCAATATTTATTAAACCTTGCTCACTTCCAAGGGTTTCTAGCCCTTTTTAGGGTTTCAATTGCAATTAGGGTTTTTCTTGTACTTTTATCACTACAAACCCTAGTTAGGCAAAATAGTTCTCAAACCCTAATGATTCTAAGCTATTTTGTTCAACAGGCTTAGGATCATCTTCCAACAACATATTATCACATATATCAAAGCAAAAGTGATCGTTTCCCCTTTTACCCTAAATTAGGGTTTCTAAATGCTTAATCCTTCATATATGGTGTAAAACCCTAAACTATGCAAGGAAACATTTAGATCAGGTTCAAGTTTGTCATTAACTGTTCAATAGGTTGCAATTGCTCAATTTCATCAATTAAGTCTCATGAACTTAACCATAATGCTCAATTAGGGTTTCCTAATCTAATACATAAGCACTTTTCATTAGATTACCACACTTTTGCAAATAAGATCAGATTTTGGTTCTCAAACCAATTTTATTGTGTTCCTTGTATTTTTCTAAGAAACTTTCATATATAAACTTTTCTCATTAGAGTTTTCTACAAATTACTATGATTTTTCGAAGATTAATTACAACTTCCAATCAGGCCAAGCCACATGGACTGGCGACTCGCTGAGTCATGTCAGTGGGGCCTGGGCCGAGTCAATCAGCTCGCACCAAGTAGACAATCGAGCCCCTACGAGGATTCACATCGTCAGTGCTAAAAACAAATGAATGACCAAAACGGTACTCACCTTGTACAGGGCGTGGAGGGGCAAACTGGTAAAAGACCACAAGGTCTTCTTCTTCCTCACGCCGACTATGTCTCATCCACGCAGTCAACTCCTATGTTGACCCCAAGGTTCTGACCACCTGCGAGTGCACCGATCATCCAAGGAGCTTCACCTCCCTCCTCCGAACTCAACCATGGCCTCAATTGCTCGCCACGACCTTACTATGACCACATCCTACTCGCCGGACTCCGGCGAGGTCCTCTGAGAAGATGGGGGTGAAGGTCAGGGTAGAAGACGGAATTGGAAGCACACAAATAATCCTCTCAGTCTGTCGCAGAGTCTAGGGTAGAAAGAAAGCATGTCGGTACCCTCTCTAGCCCTCCCTATATATAGGTTCGGGGATAGGGATCAGATGAATTGGGAACTCTCCCAATCATCGACCAAACCTCTACAAAGTAGGGATGGCCATCACCAGACTTCTCTCCTGAGTCTAATGGTGATCTTACCTCAACCTAACTCTCTTTCCTTTTCCTTGCAATTATCTGAGTTTGGATCATCTCAAGTCTGCTTGGCGCAGACTCCTTCTGCCAAAGGGAATCATCCCTGATCGTTGGATCATGATCCAACGGTCCGCATAAAGCCAGAAATCAGGAAATTGGAAAGATTATCCAATTAAATTGTGACATTGATTTCTTAGGCAATTAATAACCACACTTTAGGTAATTTTGCTAATTGCGTAACTTGGAAACCGTACATTATATTCCAACCAAATTTTAAGGGTTTCTATCTCTTGCCTTTATCTACTTACATGTCAAGTTTGAGTCCGAAATTCCAAAAGAAAAGGACTATTTCTTCATAGGCAAGTTACTCATTAATCAAATCCATTTAATGGTTATTTTCTCTTTCCTCAAACCATTATGTTTCTATTTTGGACTCATTGGACCCCAATGAACCCTAATGGCTCGAATTCCCATCTTGGGAATATTCCTTAGACTTTTCCTAAACTTTTTATCCCTTTTCTTATTTATCCCTTTATCCAAATAAATTCCTTTTCCTTTTATTTCTCTTTTCCTTGTAATTGGGCTCAATAGCCAATAAAGCCCATTAAACAATAAAACAAGGCTTTTGTAAACAAAATCCATTTAATTCAAACAAATAAATCAACCATTGATTTCATTTATCTTTAAAAGGAGATTTACAAATCTCATTACATAATTTAGAAAAATTAGGTTATAACAACTGACATGGATGAAATTTGAAGAGCATATTGGTTGAGATGAAATCTAGTGACTTCAAGGTGTTGAACCTGATGAATTTATTTAACCAATTGTAGTGGCTATAGGCCATAAAGGATCATGCTTGCTATTGGAACTTGAAGACTATGAAATTTGGCATATGAATATTAAAACCACATTCCTAGAAGGAATAAAATGAGGCTGTGTACGTGACACAACCTGAAGGGTTTTATAATTCCGTTAATGAAAATGCAGTCTATATGTTATAAGAGATTAATCAATATGATTTATTAAATACAAGCTCCTCAGAACTGGTCTTTACTTTGATTATTTAGTCAAAAGGTTTAACTGATGTATCAAAAAAATGAAGGGATCTGTGATTACAAAGATTTAGTGGGAGCGTATTCATATTCCACATGATGATGAGGAATGAAACGTTCTAAGAATAGAAACTAGTGTGGAAATACCTTCTTTAAGGGAATAAAGAGAAATGTCCTATGTGATAGGAATAAAGACCTATAGAGAGAGTTCTTAAAAGCCTCTTAACTTGATAAAAGAGAACATACATTGGCAATCTATGCTGAAGGATTCAATAGGGAAAGATTCATTTGGAGAAAACTTATCCATGTTGAATGGAGTTAGTCTCTCAGATGCCTAGTGTCCAAAATTTTTATGAAAAATAGGAACACATAGATAGATGCCTTATGAATTCTATCATGTATGTAATAATCCCATTATCTTGTATGTATCAGACATGACAAGAAAATATATGCATTCATCATCTTGTATGTATTGGACATGACAATATGATATGCTCATCCAGTTATCTCATATGTAATGGTCATGACGAGTGGATGTATGTCTACTTCCAGTGAGAGTCACTGGAATGTCATAAAGAACTTATTTAAGTACTTGTGAAGTATTAAAGGATGAGTTCTATGGTAATAAAAGCAAGAGTTAAGTAAATTAGTTACACTGATGCACGCTTCTGAAATGATAGAAATTGATTGCAAAATACAAAATATAAAAGTGAATATATGTTGATAAATGGAAACACTATGAGTAAAATTAAAAGGCTATTTAATTCTAAAAGGAATGCCAAGTATCCTTGTGTTTTGAACACCAAAGGATACTATATGGATCTAGAAGTTCATATAGATGAACTTATAGATATTCCAACCATTGATGACAAAGTAGAAATACCAAGTCAAACAATAGAGCTAATTGTTAGGCAAGGAATATCAGATAGAATATTACGACAACTCCATATCATACGAAATGTTGTACAACAACGAGATGTGAAATATGTAATATACCGACTAAAGCAAAATGTTGCTAACTCACTAGACTAGCACTAGTGCAGTAGAAACATGTTGGACATGTTTTGAGATCACTGAGAATATGATTCAAAGGTGATTGACTCTAAATGCAAGTGGGAGTCTGTTGGTATGTATGCCCTGAGAGCCAAACATATGATGATTGGATTGGCATACGTCATGATTGATTTGATAAATATCAAATGCAAGCTTCCAATTTATTGTAGTTCAATCAATTATGAGATAAATGATGGAGCAGAATGTATGTCTACAGAATGACAATACTCAATGACATATGTCTTTGGGTTAAGGACTTGAACAATGAGATCATACAGATGCTAAGAGTATGTACATTCTTGTTATGTGCCTAGTCGGATGTCATTGTGGAAGGTTGATAGACAACAATGACACATCAAGACTAGAGTGTGTGTTGGTTGATGACAATGTCTCATTAGTCATGATATATGATGTCAAACCAAGCACATAGATACATGGTAGAGAACAATGTATCAGACATACCCACCATGAGAGTGACACATGGAACCATTACATGGTAGTCAAAATAATCTCTCATAGTGATGGTGGTGATTGTGATTCTTACACCTGAAATCACTACACTTGTCGAATGTGATTGGGTACACTTTAACATCATCAAACTTAGTCTTAAAACATGGGTTGTTATAAAGGTAGTTGTTGGGTGACTTTGACATATGAGATAGATTGTGAGTGATACAAATGGGATTTGTCCCTCCTATGGGAATATGATGTCCATGCCACTTGACAAGAGAGACTAAGAATAGCATGCACATGCCCATGTGAATCAATATTTGATATTGAGTTCATATATATTTCAGACAGTCTTCTCCAGTTCAAGAAATATGAATGAACATTTAAAAAATGATAACTCCATGCCTTGAGTTCATTTAGGATATCAGAGACAAAGGAAATATACATCACTGGAACACCAATCACAGAATGTAGGTTGAAGGTTGGTATCTGACTTTCCATTCACTTGGCTAGCACTAATGTGCGAGTAGGCACCTATCTTTGCTTGTGATGTCATAAGCTAGTTATGGACATTCACTGCCAATGTGATATGGGACCTATAGAGTCACACACATAGGATTCACGTGTAATAGGAATTTATCCATGAATGATGTTTGGATTGATTACTAAAGTGTTTAGGTACTTAATCAAACATTCAATCAATAGACTTGACTCAGAATAATCAAGTTCAAGTGTTGAACCAATTGATTAGAGTGTCTGATTGATTGAGAACTGAATTGACTGAGTTTTGCATAATCTAGACCACCAACCGACCGGTTCACTGGGTGAACCGATCGGCTCATGGTCATTGGGATGACCAATTCACTCTAGTGAACCAATCGGTCCACTTGGACCAAAAGAGCATTTGGGTTTCTTGGTTCATGAGAAAATGTTTCCCATTTCACTTGTTAAATTCGAGTGAGACGAGAATTAATATTTTCATTAATTAGAAACAAATTAGGAAATAAATTGCAAGAAGGTATGGCTTGTGAACCGCCCGGTTCACTATGCCAACTGACTAGTTCACTAGTGAACCGGTCGGTTCGCCTGCCGCAGTGCACATTCTTCATAGAAAATCAGGACCCTTCTACTCCCGCACATATTGGGAACCCTGATCCTGCCCTCTACTATAAATAGAGGGGTACAAGGGCTTCTTCAGAGACAACTCAGAACATTAGTTTCTCTGCAAAGTTGTTGTCCTCTATGATTTTAGTAACCAAGAGAGCCCAAGCAAGTTCTACATGTCTAGGGAGGAACAGCAAGGGAAAGACAATTGCAGAAAAGCAACTGGTTGTGGGAGAGTGTGTTGGTGACTAGTACCCCAACAGAAGGGGACAACTCCTTCTAGTCTGTTCTTCAGGATGACTAGAGTTCCTGGTAGTCCATGTGGACTATCTATAGAGGTGGGAGACTTTTTCTGCTCAGGAGGATGACAATCAACCATAGTCTGGGTCAAGACCAAGAGCTACACAGACACCATTGAAGACAGGTGGTTGAAGACCACACTTGATGCGAGGTATAGTAGGTGAGAAAGCCTCAGGACTAGGTACAACTCACTAAAACCATCCTTCCCATTACATAGATGTTGATGTGATCGGCTGGTTATGGGTTTATGGTCACATAATTATTTTATTTTCACTACCTACTCTGACCACATAAAAACCCAACAACATTTACATTGATACATAATGAAAGTCTACTAGTACCATATTGTTAACAATATCATAAAGAGGGTGATTCATAGATGGATACAATTTGTTGCGAGATGTTGGTATATCTGGTATACTATGAAAGAATAGGTGGAAGGAAAATCATACCATCATATATTTTGCATTAAATAGAAAAGAAAGTGCATCAAAGTTGCAAACATGATAAAACAAGGTTATCTAGAGAATCCCTTAAAGGTTTATATTGCTACTAGTGCACGTTCAATGTTGGTGTTTGAAATTGATATTGATGCTTTTATGCAAAAAAATTGAGCTATAATTGTTGTGGTAGCCTAGGATAACACATGAAAGAGGAATCTAGGAAAAGGGAAAAATATGAGAACTAGAACATAAATGTTGAACTTGGAGTAGCATATAAGTATCTTGAGGATACTAGCAGTGTGTGGGAAAGAAAGATACTTGTAGAAGTTGTTATCTCAATGGCTATGCATATCATGGCTTATAGAGGAGAAAATTACTATCAATAAGAAGGTTGGAAAAAAAATTTGATAATCACATTGATTGGAATTGGGAAGTGAAGTTTCATCATATTAAAAGAGGGGATAATAAAATTTTTGATGGAATTTCTGATCAAAATAAAAAAAAATAGGTGATTGGACATATGCACCATATCCTTATAGATATTTTTCTTTATTTCCTAGATAACATGGTAGTAATACTACCAATTTTAATTCTATTTAAGAGGGCGGTGTGATGAATATTAAGGTATCCTTAATTTGAAGGAAAATAGTAAGACCATGTCATCCCCAACTATTTTGTATTATGTTGAACTCCCTTTCCCATGTTTATATTCACAATTTTCTAAACATAAGATGAAGAAGGTAAAGAGATTTTTTTTAAATGACAAACACAATAATAGTTATGTGAAACAATCTTAAATTGTATCAATATAAGTTATACTAAGTTTTTATATTTTGAATGTGAAACTAAACTGTTAAATCAGTCACATGTTGGGACTAGGAACATCTAGTGTTGGTTTCTCCTTATTTGACTTGCCTAACAAATGGAAATTTCATCCCATAGTATGGATATATTTTGTGGTTGAAAGACATAGTTCCTGTCAAATTTCATTTTATAGAAGTAGATTAAGAGATCATGACAATAGCCTCGTGCTTATTTAGTTTTATTGTTGTGGTTATTGGTTTCTTTATTTAATTAACTTAAAAATAACACAAAATTAGAATGTTTTCATGATTAGATCTGTGTTATGATCTATAATGACATATAACTATAATGCAACACTTCTCCTAATTGTAATAGCAACATGTTTATAAATTTACTAGAATATCAATAATTCATTATCATAGTGAATACAACATCCTAGGGGTCTATAACTCTAAATGTTAAACAAGCTTTAGTTAATTGGTTGAATTAATTACTTAGTTATTTAGTAATAAATTTAATCATTGTTACCAATTTAGTTAATCAGTGATAGTTAATAGCCATTTTTGTAGACCCAACTTCATGATAACTTAGGCTCAGACGCCCTATATTACTTAAACATACACTTTCACTTACATGTGTAGTATCAACATATCAATTTTTGGTGTCATTTATGCAAAGCTGATGAACAAAATAACTAGCACTCTGAAATTAGAACTGGCCACTATAGGCCATTTTCATTTTATTAATGTAGATAATTTCCTTATGTATTGTGAATCATAACTTCTATCTTCATTTCAGGTGCTAGTGTATGGTAAGGATAAGAGGTACATTTGACATTAAGTTCACAACATACATAGTTGATCTAGAGTACTTCTATCTTCAAGCAAAAACATTTAGTTCTCCATAATTCAAAGAAAAAAATACCGCAATCGGGAAAAGAGTTACTAGTCGAGATAGGTGATGATAACGATGACAATTCCAACGTAACTGTTCATGCATGGCCACATATGATTATTTAGGATAAGGTCTAAGACTTTTCTGCCACAACACAATACAAACCTATACTAAGATAATCAATCAATATTGGAAGCTTCAAGATTGATCCAACCTTGGCGACACTTGTGAAGTACAATCATTCTATTGGCATCTTCATGAGGACATAATGCAACATGTATACACTTTTGTGGAGTGTTTCTATTCAGTCAAGTTTGATATATTACCAACTACAATAGTGTATATTAAACTATTCATCCTCTCCTTCATGGAAAAGATGAATATGTTGTAAAATAGCTAATAATAAAACTATACAGATATATTGGATGAGACAATTTATAAATTATTTGAGTGTTCCATTCTTCCCTAGAAGACCAAAGAGGAAGTGATAAAGTTCCACATATTCAAGAAAGTTGAACAAGACCCTTATTTTGAAGCCTATGAGTGACTCAACAATATGTTGAAGAAGTGATCTTAGTAACACACTTGACCTCTTTGCAAAGAGGACTATTTTATAACACATGCTACAAAAATCATAAAGGGTAGTGTTGGATGCTATAGACCATTATTCTTCTTGAAAATCTAAGCATACATGTATTAGAAAATCCCCTATAATGTAATCATGAATCAGTCTTGGGGAGAAGAATGTGGAATCCAAGGTATAATAATATGTGTCCTAGAACAAAATGATGTCATTGAGTTGAGGTCTCAGTGGTCACTAAGTTGAAGTCTCAACTTATTGTGTAGACAAAGAAATTAGGATCCTCACAGACCAACTACACATGGGAACCTAGCGATTGTACCCAAGGAAGTAGAATAATATGTGGTTATGAGTAGATATGTGTACGTAGTGGTTGTATCCAAGAATATTGAATAATATGTTATCATGATTACATCTCTAGACATTAGTAGAAACTAGACCGAGTGACCTAAGCCTTGAAATCTCATTATAATCTACTTGTGTGGTCAACTTGGAAACTATATATATCGAAGGAGGATTGCATTCCTCTAAGATAGTAGTGATAATATAGAAATATCATTTGACCAAGCCTCATTAATGGGTAAAGAGACACTTGGTAGTCTTGACGATCAACCTTAGATAATTATGTGATGCTAAACAAGTTAGACTTTATGTATGTAGTACTAATGATTTTCCATCCACCTCCAACATACTAGTTGAATGTGAGTGCCCAGCCCAATAAAAATATATTGCTAATGTCAGAGATACCCATCTAATTGTAAAATTATCTATACTAAAGAATATGACCCATCCATGCCATTGCGATGAATTGGGGAATTTGAATTCTAGACAAGAGAGTCTTATGAAGTCTTGGAATAGGTTGATGATCTTGTTTGTCATCTTACCCCACCAACCTCGGTATGACCTGATGTGTAATGAGTTCCACGTGTCCAACTTAATGCACAATGTGAAGAATCTAACCATTGTGTTTTAACCCTTTATATGCTTCAAGGTATTTGGATCTACCTAGAGGCACCTATGAGGATCTTGAATTCAAAGCCGAAGGATCTCAAAAATAAAATATTAAGGTTCAATGGAAACACTGTGGAGAGGATGAAACCATATGCAGGCTAAAGTTGACATGGCAAAATATTTCTCCACCCTTCGAGCTTATTTAAGCATAATTTTGTGGGTAAAAACATTTAAAGGGGGAAAGGATGTGGGCAATTGGAAATTCCTCTCCTTTTCTTTTTGTATAAATTATACTTAAAAAGGATTATGAAACATAATCCTCTGAATCAAATATTGTGGTTATTTTATTTAGTGTTGTGTCCTTTATTGTGGCAACACATCCCATTATCACACAAATAACGAGGTGTTACGCGAAAACGTGCGGAAATCGCCATAACCACAGATTATGAAAATAGGGGGTAATTAAAACCGATTGCGGAAAACGGATAACTATGAAACTATTACTTTCCAGTCCACATCCTGCACAGAAACATGTCACATATATACATACACGAGATCTGATACGTGTCCACAGCTCAGGAATAGCTGTTCATCCATCTCATGAGTTCACCACCTGTTCATATACATCGAGGCCCGCATCCGGCCAACAACAGGATATACAAAACATTATCGATCGTTCATCATGAATCAACGTCAAAACACTGCCAAGGACCTGAGAGTACAGGGATGACTCTAGACTCTACTACAAAACATCCAAAATAGCAGCATATCCATCGCTTGCCTTCTACTGCTCTTCAAGCTGCTCAGCCGCAACACCATGACCATGACCACGTCTACCTCGACCACCTGAAAACCAGCGGAGTGAGACAATTGAACATTGTCCCAGCGGCAAACATAACTCCCCACCGCAACTACAGAACCCCAGAAGATAAAGCTATAACAGTAGATAACTAATAACCGGTATAACAAGAGCAGTCTATATAAAGCAAGGCTATTCTTATCGACAAGCTTACCAGTTGTACAAAAGCATATAACCAGATATCTTTCAATGGAACATGATTGACAAGATAAGATACATCACTATGTAACATGATTATCAGAATAAGATGTAAAGCTACATAACCTGATTATCAAGATAAGATAGATTGCCACATAACTTGCAAGGTACAATAGAGATATTTACACAAACAAGGCCTCAACCAATGTTTCGTGTTTATCTTAAGCAGTAAATACTAAACGGCTGTATTACTTATTATTATGCCCCGAGGATTTGAATCGTACCATTCAAATCCAACCTCTGGCTGTGAAGCCTAAGACTGGTGCCATACAAGGTCAATGGAAGAGCCGGACTCCACGACCTCCCACCTCGTGGTCAGTACATGAGCACAACGCAAGCATGACCTTAGTCACATGCTGTAGTGGTCTAAGCCACTGGGTCAGCTCCAAAGGCTACCCTCACTCTAGCCCGCCTCGGTACATGTTTCGGCGCTAGTACAATTGAGCCACGGGCCTATTCACCGTGCTCAGAGCCATGAACGTATTCATGCTCTTCACATCACATATCCTGAGCCATAGGCCTGTTCACCATGCTCTATATATGTATCTGAGTCTGTAACCAGAGTTACACTCTTACCTCCTTACTTTAGGCTAGGAGTAACCTCGCATATTCAACAATATGTGCTCCGGGTTAACCCGTAGGGGAACCCGTTTCATCATCACTTCGTCCTGACGATGATGGATCTATGGCCAGGGCAAACTACATGATATGATTTCACTGTGATTAATTAGTGTCTTTTAGATGGATTGCAAGATTCAACCAAATTATATAACATGCAAGATATAACAGAAAGTAAAGAACATTATATTATTATTGAAACCACATCAACTTGATCCATCATAAGGATCCAACATCACATGTTACCACTTGGCCTCTTGCCAACCATCCAGATCCATCTCAAGGATCATCACATACCATGGGATCTCAATCCCTCATCATGTATTGTCACTGCCTTTCCAAGGCTCACATCATCATCATGGGACAAACACATCACATATATAATCTCATAGAACAATTATCAGTAATGTTACTCATCATATATGTCGCATAGCCCATTCATGGCTACACATTATCTGCATGGTTAGGATACATAATAACCATAGTTTCAACATAAGGAATATGCTCATTATCATGAACTATCATTTGAGATACTCTTCTTATCATTATTACGCTATTTGGTGATCAAGTGTATTAAGCACATCATTAACAAACCATATTCAAGACCACCCTTATCTCAAGATTATACAACAATCAAGGTAATCACTTTATATAGAAACATGTTGAGTATACAGTATTGTTACCAAGGTCATTACTGTTACCATCCTCTATCATCATCATTACCTTTATCATTAAGCAACCATTAATGCAACTACCATTTATCATTCCCATTAACAATTAAGCATACGACTTACATTATGCACGTCATTACTACTCTTGCTACCATCATTACTATTATCAGCATCACCATCCACTATTATCTTTATTGCTATGTCATTAAACAAACTATTAAAGTAACTGTCACTTAGCCACATTATTCCAACATGATCATTATTATTACTTTCACTCACTAGCAAGGCATCACCATCATCTACATGATTAACATCTTTGTTATTATCATCATGGCTATCATTAGTACTACCATGTCATAGTTATCATAAATCAAGGCAACACTGTCGTTATCATAGAAATCATTATTTAGCAAGGTGTCACTAACATTGTGTTGTTTAAGCATAAGCATTTGCTTCTATCACATAAGAGACCGTCACCAAAGAACTACTTACCCTCACTAAAACCTCACAACCCTCACCTAAGAAAACCACACGGCTAGGGCATGGGAAGGCATCAACGTTGCACTGCACCCAGCCATCTGCCCCCAACGCCGCGTTACAAGGGAAGTGTGGCACGCGTCAGGGGTATCGCGCGTCACACCCCATCGGGCAACGCCCGTCACAACTCTCCCTGTCGCGTGTCACACAACAAGGTGTATCGCCCGTCAGGGCTATCGGCCAACATCTGTTGCATGTCGTGCAACCCAAATAACTCACCCAAACCAGGCCCTGTCGTCCACCAAGGTACTAAGGGCTACCGTCCAGGAGAAGAAACAAGGGTATTGCTCATCTATCGTTCACCAAGGTTACCAACATATCTGCCAACAAAACCTAGTTCACCCTATCGCACGTCACCAGGGGCAGGGATATCGTCTGACCCTAAGAACACATCATATCATACAACAAAGGCATACATATCGTCCAACATAGGGATACCATATCGTCCAACTCAAAGGAAAATGTGCCATGTCGTCCAACTCAAAGAGGATATTGTCCAGCACAAGGCTGACGCCCGTCAGGGCTATTGCCCAACACCCCCCATATCGGCCAACATCCTAACAAAGAAAGGATATCGTCCACCATAGGAACACATCCAAGGTACAAATCTAAGCTGCTAACTTAAGAACAAGAATAAGAACAACATGTAAAGAAGTTAGGGTTAGAATTATGCAACCCGCCTTGAAGCTCTAAGGAAGAAGAAGTACTCCATCTTCAAGGTCCAAAGCTATCATCCACCAGGCTTCTCTACGAAGGTGTATCGGCCACCACTTCAACTCCAAGGGAGTGTATCGACCAACACAAGCAAGATGGAGAGGGATATCGTGCACTCAAGGTGGAGGAGAGACCAAAAGATCAAAAGAGACTAAGGCAAGGAAAAGAGCTACATATATAGGAGGAAGGGGAGGAGAAACCAAGGTACAACCATGCTATGTGTCGTCCACCCAAGGGACACTTGTCCTAGGGTTCAAGACAACACACTAGCACACCAAGGGACACTTGTCCAAAACATGCACCAAGTGTCCACCAAGCAAGGTCAAGCAACATGGGCGATACAGGAAGCAGCTCTACTGGGCGACACACCAGCCTGCTGAACGACACAAAGCAGGTCCTGGCCGACACAAGGCTCAAGCAAGCCCAACCAAGGCACCTCAAGGCCCAAACAAGCTCAACCATGGCCCAAGAAACTCAAACAACAAGCCCAAGCCTTCCTCTCAACCCTAGAGGAAGCAAAGAGGGAAAAACATCTCACAAGATGACCAACTTGCACACAAAACCCTAAACTTGGGTTATTTGCAAGTAGCCCCTCGAACTCTCAACAAAGCACGAAAAAACCCTAATCAGCACTTAAAGGTGATTAGCAAGCACCAAAGCACCAAGATTAAGCAAAACAAACAGGGTAAACCCTAAACGCAGGTCAGGGTCCTTACAAGCTAACCCCCTTTAAGGGATTTCGTCCCCGAAATCCAAAGATAAAAGCGAGGGATACTTCCGCCTCATCTCTTCCTCAAGCTCCCACGTGGCTTCCTCAATGCCACGACGCTGCCAAAGAACTTTCACAAGAGCCAGGTTCTTCCTCTTCAGCTTCTTGATCCTTCTGTCAAGGATCGCCACAGCACCTTCCTCGTAGGTCACATCTGCATCAAGCTCAACCTCAACTGGCCGTATCACTATACCTGAATCCAGATGACTTTTCTTCAACATACTAACATGAAACACTAGATGTAACCAGTGTAACTCTAGAGGCAACTCTAACTCATAAGCTACCTTGCCAACACGTACTCTGACTGAGTAAGGCCCCATATACCTGGGAGCTAACTTACCCTTCCGTCCAAACCTTAGCACGCCTTTCCACGGCGAGACTTTAAGATACACTTTGTCTCCCACCTGGAACTCTAAGGGTCATCGGGGATTGTCTGCATAAGACTTCTGCATGTCCTGTGCCACTTTCAACTGTTGTTGTATCACTTTGATCTTATCTGTTGTCTGTTATACTAACTCAGGACCCAAAAGATGATACTCACCAGACTCAAAACAACACAAAGGAGATCTGCACTTCCTTCCATACAAATCCTCATAAGGAGCCATGTCAATGCTCCGCTGATAACTGTTGTTGTAAGCAAACTCTATCAAACTCAGATGTACATCCCAGTTGCCTAGAAACTGCAAAACACAAGCTCGAAGAAGATCTTCTAAAGTCTGAATAGTCCTCTCAGACTGTCCATCTATCTGTGGGTGAAACGTTGTATTGAACCTCAAATACGCTCCCAACGCCGTGTGCAACTGTTCCCAAAAACAACTCATAAACTGAGGACCTCTGTCAGAAACTATCATTGCTGGCACTCCATGCAAATGTACTATCTCATCCACATATACTCTGGCAAGTTTCTCAGTTGTATACGTCGTCTTCACTGGTAGGAAATGGGCAGACTTAGTCAATCTGTCCACTATCACCCAAATGGAATCATGATTCCTAGTTGTCCGGGGTAGACCAACTACGAAATCCATGGTTATGTGATCCCATTTCCACTGTGGTATCGGCAAAGGTTGCAACGTACCTTCTGGTTTATGATGCTCAACCTTCACTTGCTGACAAACCGCACATCTAGCCACGAACTCAGCTACATCTCTCTTCAAACTGGACCACCAATACAAGTCTTTCAGACTATGATACATCTTGGTGACACCTGGATGCATCACATACATCGACGTATGTGCTTCCTCAAGTACCAACTTCTTCAGATCATCAGCATATGGAACCACCATCCTGTCACGATAGCAAACTAGCCCATCTTCGGACTCATGAAACCCATCACGCTTGTCACTGCCGAACTCTGATCTGATCAACTGTACTGCATCATCTGTCTGTTGTGCATCCTTGATCTGCTGTCTCAACGTATGCTTAACTTGCATCTGTGTGAAAAGGCCAGACAACAAAGAAATTTCCATCTGCACATTCATCTGTCGTAGAGAAACAAACATATCTCACCTATGGCATACCAGAGAACTCAACTATGCCTTCTTTGAAGAAAGAGAAGAAGACTTCCTGCTAAGCGCATCAGCTACCACGTTCACCTTACTAGGATGATACTCGATAGTGCAGTTGTAATCATTGATCAACTCCATCCATCGTCTTTGTTGCATGTTCAACTCTTGCTGCGTAAAAATGTACTTCAAATTCTTATGATCCGTAAAAATCTGACATACTTCCCCATAAAGATAGTGTCTCCAAATCTTTAACGCATGCACCACTGCTGCCAACTCCAAGTCATGAGTCGGATAGTTCTCCTCATGCTTCTTGAGATGTCGCGAGGCAAAGGAAACCACATGATCGTCCTGCATCAACACACAACCTAAACCTTTCTTGGAAGCATCACAGAAAACAACACAGCCTTTCCCAGGCTCTGGCAAGATCAACACTGGAGCACTGGTCAACTTCTCCTTTAAACTCTGGAAAGCTTGCTGACATCGATCATTCCAAATAAAAGGTACATCCTTCCTGGTCAACTTCGTCATCGGCAACGCGATCACACTGAAGTCCTTGATAAACCTCCGGTAGTATCCTGCCAAACCAAGGAAACTACAAACTTCTGTCGGCGTCTTCGATTGTTCCCAATCTGCAATGGATTCCACCTTCTTCGGATCTACTTTGACTCCTTCAGCAGATATCACATGACCCAAGAAAGCCACTTCATCCATCCAGAACTCACACTTACTGAACTTGGCATACAACCGATGTTGACGAAGAAGAGTCAACGCTTGACGAAGATGTTGCTCATGCTCTTGCCTGTCTCGACTATATATCAAGATGTCATCTATAAAGACTACAACAAACTGATCTAAGAACGGACGGAACACTCTGTTCATCAAATCCATGAAAGCAGCAGGTGCATTGGTTAACCCAAACGGCATAACCATGAACTCGAAATGACCATATCTCGTCCGGAAAGCTGACTTTGGTATGTCATCCGCCTTTATCCTCAACTGATGATATCCAGACCGTAGATCGATCTTCAAAAACACTGTAGCACCACGCAACTGATCGAACAAATCATCTATTCTCGGTAATGGGTACTTATTCTTGATCGTGACTTTGTTCAGCTGTCGGTGATCTATACACAACCGCATCGAACCATCCTTCTTCTTAACGAACAACACGGGAGCACCCCACAGCGACGTGCTTGGTCGGATAAAACCTTTCTCCAACAACTCTTGCAACTGCTTCTTCAACTCTTCCATCTCAGCTGGAGCCATCCTATACGCTGACTGTGCAACTGGCTATGTTCCTGGGACCAGATTGATCTCAAAATCATTCTCTCGGGATGGAGGAACACCAGGAAACTCCTTAGGAAACACATCTGCAAACTCTCGAACTACTGACACCTCCTCAAGACTAGGACTTTTCGCCTTGGTAACCACAATGGTATCCACCACGTGAGCTAGGAACACCTCACATCCTTGTCGTAACAACTTATCTGCCACCATAGCTGATACCAAACACGTCGGAAGAATCTTCCTATCTCCCTGGAAGATCCACTTCTCTCCAGCAACATCAAACACTGTCTTCTTGGAACCACAGTCCAAGACAACCTTATACTTCTCTAAGGTATCCATCCCAAGGATAACATCGAAACCATGCATATCAAGTGGTATAAGATCCACTTGAATGCAGTGTCCCGAGAAAGACAAGACACAAGATGGACACTCTTCTCAAAGCAAAGAGGAACCATCAAGAGGGGTTTCTAACAACAAGCTATCCTTCTTACAACTAACAGGTAAACGACAGTTTTCAAGCATACTATAGGCGATAAAAGAGTGTATAGCACCCGGGTCAACCAGAACAGATATAAAGAAAGAAGAAGACATATCAGAATGAAATAACTCCATCTGACCTGTCACCACTCGCGGGTTGACTATCGCCTCTGGCTGACTCATGGCATAGAATCGAGCCGTTGCTTGCTGTCCACGACCTCTACTTCCTTGAGCAGACGATCCAGCCTGAGACGCTTGACCGTGTCCTCGACCTCTGCTACCACTGGGCTGTGGTCTCTCTGACCTCTGAAAGCTCTGCCTCGGTTGCTGCGTCACTTCAACATCTCTATTCGGGCATTGTATCTTGAGATGCCCGGTCTGTCCACAAAGATAGCATGTCCTGTCCTCAAACTATGGCCTAGCTGGCCCGGTCACTGCCACAGAAGCCGAACTATGCGCCTTAGACGGTGAAGAAACATAACCTTTCCCCTTACTCAGAGACCACTGAAAAGGTACACCAGAGCTTCTCATCGCTGACGGTGCTGAAAACCTGGGCTTCTTGAAGCCACCAAACCTCTGTCCATGAAACTGAGCAGATCTTTTAAGATACATAGACTCTCTTTTCTCCCTTACCGTCCTCTCGATCCGTCAAACTGATTCCACGAATGTAGCAAACTACTCTCGGTTCTCCAACGCAGACACCGGGGTCTTCAACTCAGCACTCAAACCCTTCTCGAAACGTCTGATCCGTTCCTCGTCTGTTGTCGCCATGTGAGGACAAAACCTCAATAGATCCATAAACTTAGATTCATACTCGGTGATGTTCATCATTCCTTGTCTCAGGTTCTCGAACTGACTCACCTTCTCATCCAAATACGTCTTGGGAAAGTATCTGGTGACGAACTCACGTCGAAACACTTCCCAACAGATCACCTCACCAGGCCGCTTCTCTTCCTCGATGGTCCACCAGTGACCAGCACTACCTTTCAGAAGGTATACAACATGCTTTAGCTTGTCTGCTTCGGGGATGTCGAGGATCCAGAAAGCCTTCTTGAGACTTGTCAGCCACAGATCTGCATCCGCTGGATCAGCCGTTCTAGCATAATCCGAAGCTCCAACTCTGCGAAGCCATTCGAAGGTCTTCCCAATACCCAATGCTTCTCCATGAGGAACCTGTGCTCGCGGAGGAGGCACTGGTAATCACTCAAACATGAGATTCATCGTAGCCATTAACTGCCCCATAAGCTGTTGGTAAGCAGGATGTTCAAGTATGGCTGGGTTAAATTGGGGAACCTCAGGCACCCGATCTGCATGTGCTTGTCCATCTGCTCCATCAACCGATGTAGCATCACTGTACTCAGCAGAGTGTTCTTCATGGTTTCCAAACATCTTGACTTTTCTCTCGCTGAGGGCAGAAGATATTGTAAGAAAACCTGGACACACATAAGAACAACTCAACCTAGTCCTAAATCCCTGTAGACTCAGCGAACCTATAGCTCTGATACCAAACTTGTAGCAACACATCCCATTATCACACAGATAATGAGGTGTTACGCGAAAACGTGCGGAAATCGCCATAACCACAGATTATGAAAATACGGGTTAATTAAAACCGATTGTGGAAAACTGATAACTATGAAACTATTACTTTCTAGTCCACATCTTGCACAGAAACATGTCACATATATACATACATGAGATCTGATACGTGTCCATAGCTCAGGAACAGTTGTTCATCCATCTCATGAGTTCACCACCTGTTCATATACATCGAGGCCCGCATCCGGCCAACAGCAGTATATACAAAACATTATCGATCGTTCATCGTGAATCAACGTCAAAACACTGCCAAGGACCTGAGAGTACAGGGATGACTCTAGACTCTACTACAAAATATCCAAAACAGCAGCATATCCATCGCTTGCCTTCTACTGCTCTTCAAGCTGCTCGGTCGCAACACCACGACCATGACGACGTCTACCTCGACCACCTGAAAACCAGCGGAGTGAGACAATTGAACATTGTCCCAGCGGGAAACATAACTCCCCACCGCAACTACAGAACCACAGAACATAAAGCTATAACAGCAGATAACTAATAACCGATATAACAAGAGCAGTCTATATAAAGCAAGGCTATTCTTATCGACAAGCTTACCAGCTGTACAAAAGCATATAACCAGATATCTTTCAATGGAACATGATTGACAAGATAAGATACATCACTATGTAACATGATTATCAGAACAAGATGTAAAGCTACATAACCTGATTATCAAGATAAGATAGATTGCCACATAACCTGCAAGGTACAATAGAGATATTTACACAAACAAGGCCTCAACCAATGTTTCGTGTTTATCTTAAGCAGTAAATACTAAACGGTTGTATTACTTATTATTATGCCCCGAGGATTTGAATCATACCATTCAAATCCAACCTCTGGCTGTGAAGCCTAAGACTGGTGCCATACAAGGTCAATGGAAGAGCCGGACTCCACGACCTCCCACCTCGTGGTCAGTACACGAGCACAACGCAAGCATGACCTTAGTCACATGTCGTAGTGGTCTAAGCCACTGGGTCAGCTCCAAAGGCTACCCTCACTCTAGCCTGCCTCAGTACACATTTTGGTGCTAGTACAATTGAGCCACGGGCCTGTTCACCATGCTCTGAGCCATGAACGTATTCATGCTCTTCACATCACATATCCTGAGCCATGGGCCTGTTCACCATGCTCTATATACGTATCCGAGTCTGTAACCGGAGTTACACTCTTACCTCCTTACTTTAGGCTAGGAGTAACCTCACATATTCAACAATATGTGCTCCGGGTTAACCCGTAGGGGAACCCGTTTCACCATCACTTCGTCCTGACGATGATGGATCTATGTCCAGGGCAAACTACATGATATGATTTCACTGTGATTAATTAGTGTCTTTTAGATGGATTGCAAGATTCAACCAAGTTATATAACATGCAAGATATAACAGAAAGTAAAGAACATTATATTATTATTGAAACCACATCAACCTGATCCATCATAAGGATCCAACATCACATGTTACCACTTGGCCTCTTGCCAACCATCCAGATCCATCTCAAGGATCATCACATACCATGGGATCTCAATCCCTCATCATGTATTGTCACTGCCTTTCCAAGGCTCACATCATCATCATGGGACAAACACATCACATATATAATCTCATAGAACAATTATCAGTAATGTTACTCATCATATATGTCGCATAGCCCATTCATGGCTACACATTACCTGCATGGTTAGGATACATAATAACCATAGTTTCAACATAAGGAATATGCTCATTATCATGAACTATCATTCGAGATACTCTACTTATCATTATTACGCTATTTGGTGATCAAGCGTATTAAGCACATCATTAACAAACCATATTCAAGACCACCCTTATCTCAAGATTATACAACAATCAAGTTAATCACTTTATATAGAAACATGTTGAGTATACACTATTGTTACCAAGGTCATTACTATTACCATCCTCTATCATCATCATTACCTTTATCATTAAGCAACCATTAATGCAACTACCATTTATCATTCCCATTAACAATTAAGCATAAGACTTACATTATGCACGTCATTACTACTCTTGCTACCATCATTACTATTATCAACATCACCATCCACTATTATCTTTATTGCTATGTCATTAAACAAACTATTAAAGTAATTGTCACTTAGCCACATTATTCCAACATGATCATTATTATTACTTTCACTCACTAGCAAGGCATCACCATCATCTACACGATTAACATCTTTGTTATTATCATCATGGCTATCATTAGTACTACCATGTCATAGTTATCATAAATCAAGGCAACACTGTCGTTATCATAGAAATCATTATTTAGCAAGGCGTCACTAACGTTGTGTTGTTTAAGCATAAGCATCTGCTTCTATCACATAAGAGACAGTCACCAAAGAACTACTTACCCTCACTAAAACTTCACAACCCTCACCTAAGAAAACCACACGGCTAGGGCTTGGGAAGGCAGCAACGCTGCGCTGCACCCAACCATCTTCCCGCAACGCCGCATTACAAAGGAAGTGTGGCACGCGTCAGGGGTATCGCGTGTCACACCCCATCGGGCAACGCCCGTCACAACTCTCCCTGTCGTGTGTCACACAACAAGGTGTATCACCCGTCAGGGCTATCGGCCAGCATCTGTTGCATGTCGTGCAACCCAAATAACTCACCCAAACCAGGCCATGTCGTCCACCAAGGTACTAAGGCCTACCGTCCAGGAGAAGAAACAAGGGTATTCTTCATCTATCGTTCACCAAGGTTACCAACATATCGGCCAACAAAACCTAGTTCACCCTATCGCCCGTCACCAGGGGCAGGGATATCGTCCGACCCTAAGAACACATCATATCATCCAACAAAGGCATACATATCATCCAACATAGGGATACCATATCGTCCAACTCAAAGGAAAAGGTGCCATGTCGTCCAACTCAAAGAGGATATCGTACAGCACAAGGCTGACGCCCATCAGGGCTATCGCCCAACACCCCCCATATCGGACAACATCCTAACAAACAAAGGATATCGTCCACCACAGGAACACATCCAAGGTACAAATCTAAGCTGCTAACTTAAGAATAAGAATAAGAACAACAGGTAAAGAAGTTAGGGTTAGAATTATGCAACCCGCCTTGAAGCTCTAAGGAAGAAGAAGTACTCCAGCTCCAAGGTCCAAAGCTATCGTCCACCAGGCTTCTCCAGGAAGGTGTATCGGCCACCATTTCAATTCCAAGGGAGTGTATCGGCCAACACAATCAAGATGGAGAGGGATATTGTGCACTCAAGGTGGAGGAGAGACCAAAAGATCAAAAGAGACTAAGGCAAGGAAAAGAGATACATATATAGGAGGAAGGGGAGGAGAAACCAAGGTACAACCATGCTATGTGTCGTCCACCCAAGGGACACTTGTCCTAGGGTTCAAGACAACACACTAGCACACCAAGGGACACTTGTCCAAAACATGCACCAAGTGTCCACCAAGCAAGGTCAAGCAACATGGGCGACATAGGCAGCAACTCTGTTGGGCGACACACCAGACTGCTGGGCGACACAAAGCAGGTCATGGCCGACACAAGGCTCAAGCAAGCCCAACCAAGGCACCTCAAGGCCCAAGAAACTCAAACAACAAGCCCAAGCCTTCCTCTCAACCCTAGAGGAAGCAAAGAGGGAAAACATCTCACAAGATGACCAACTTGCACACAAAACCCTAAACTTGGGTTATTTGCAAGTAGCCCCTCGAACTCGCAACAAAGCACGACAAAACCCTAATCACCACTTAAAGGTGATTAGCAAGCACCAAAGCACCAAGATTAAGCAAAACAAACAGGGTAAATCCTAAACGCAGGTCAGGGTCCTTACATTTATAGCACCAGTTAAAGAAATAATGGTTCAATGGAGTAGATATTACATATGATGATCCTTTTGTTTGTGATACTATAGTGAAAAGTTATTTTTCAAGTTTTAAACACCTTGTGACATTTTATGTAGTTTTTATTACTCAAAATATTATTTTGGAAAAAGAGTGACTTGAGGTCAACAAAAGGTTAGCAATCTAACAAATCTTAGTTGCTACATTTTATGGTAGAAATATGAAAGACAAATAAAGAACATCCTAAAATTTCAAGTTATTTAGACTTTTCTAAGTTGCATAATGCTTTATTTATCAAATATGTGACCAATAATTATATGCATGCATTAATGGATTTTGGTTTTCCAATCAAATGCTTTCCAATGGGTTGTGACTGGGTCAAAACAAAGACTTAGTGATAAATATGTAGTGGTTAAAGTTTTTATCCAAATAGAGTCAAGGATAAGAATATATGAATTTCCAAAGTTTACATGAAGTGATCTAGTTTATACATTTATGATGATATCTATCACATTTAATGTGACCAACATCTTTGACATAGTCCTCAGTCTGTTGGATCATGGATGGATGAATCAAAGGTTTTCCTCCAAATCTTGACCAAAAGGGAAACAAGTTTGAAGTTGCAATCTCCATCTCTACTCTCTCTCTCATTCTTCCCTTCATGGTCACTAATAGAGAGCCTTCCCATCACTATCCCTCTCACCCAGCAAACCCCATGTTCCCAAACCATATAGCTAACCCCCTAGCACTATAAAAATGGACTGAATTTCATCGCCAAGCATCCCTGGTTTCTCCTCCATATTTTTCAAACATTTTATCGCAAAATACTAGCCCTGACCACTTTCCTTCACCCTACTTCCTCCTTTGTGGTTCCGCTCCATGTCCCAGATTGGACATCCCCTTTGCAATATTCCACCAAAACTAGAGGCAAATCCTCCCCTGAGTTTGTTATTTCAAGACAAATCTCGACAACTACTTCCCCGACCTCCTATGGCCTTCCCTTCTCCTTCACATCTCCCCTCCAACCAACTACAATCATATCGTGTGCCTAATCACATAGGGGGTGGGAGAGAGACCCAGCTGCCATGGGCTTCCGCTGGAACCATCTTGGTCTGCTTTGGATCCAAGAGGTCATGATCGTGTCTTGTTAGGTCCTAGGAAGTAACAAATTGACTGAGTCATCCCTAAACTATTGGTGAATGGCTTGACCCACTCATCTTGCATGGCTGCAAGGTTGTGTCATGGACCAATAAAATGCTATCACATCAGTGAACTTTTGAGTTGTATATGTTAGTACATAAGTGGCATTTATTTAAGTCTTGTAATGTACATAAGTGACACAACATGTTGATGACTAATATATTAGTTAATCGAGGACGAGGAAAATGATGTAGTAATGATAGGGCAGTTCCAGAAGCAAATGTTTAGTATAAAAACCACAAATACAAAAAACATTTCTATCAACAAATTTTGTCTAAATATTAGGTCTATCACGTCAACTTTGAAAGAAAAATAGATGCGGTAAAATTTTTACAAAGCCAATTTAGGATGAAACCAACATACTAGGAATCTAAAATTTAGATTGTTGAAATTGTTTATCATTTTTAGTTTTGTTAGGCAACTGAAGTCACAATATTTCAACATCAGTTTGATTTCACAAAATTAATTGATAGATTGTCTTATCCATTAAAACTATAATTGATAAGATTGTTTAGCAACTTCAATTTTGTGTTCCAAAATGGACATCATAATATTTCAGCATTGGTACACTAATAAAAAACATTGACAAATGTATTTTTTTAATAGTAGGTGCGTAGATCTGTTGTCTGATTATTAAGTAGGATGCAGAACCTGGTGTTCATTAGAAGAATAGGTTCCATCATGCCTTACCTTAACAATAAGCCTCTTTAAACCTATAAAAATCTACAATAAAAACAAATGCACATACACATAGGTACACACATACACATCTTCAATTTCCCCATTAAATTCATATACATATCTTCAAAATGTACTTATCTTCACAGACACATTCATAGTTCACATATATTCATTTACAATCACATCTTCAATTACCCCATTGATGCGAGTTAAATCTAGAGTCACTTGCATTTATTTATAATTTCAATTCAAATACAAAGTGTCACAAAGAAGGATTCCTAACCATGTGAACCAAAGATATTATTAAAGACATCATACAAAGTGTGAAATGCTTAGCATACATGAAGCATTAACTACATGCATACATTAACAAATTCTCAACATTCAACAAAGTGTATTACTACAACATTATTTACTCAAACATTACAATTACACATTTAAGGATGCATTATACAAGTCTGGTCATGCACACTAGATTAGGATCTTAAGAAAAAAGTTACAAACTAAAAACCTACTCATAAGCCAACTTCTCTCAGGATATTTTCGAACCTAAAAGACATGACAAACAAGTGTATCAACACACAAGGTGCTGAATACAAGGTATAAACATACATACATCTAAGGATTTCATAATTTGAAAAGTTTTCTAGAAGTAAAAGGACAAGAGTAAATTACGTAGAAAGAAAAAACCCATGCCTTAGTTACTTTACTCCATTATACCAAGAATCATGTATCATAATGCCTTTGACCAAATTCACTTTGTAAGGACTCTGTGAGGGTGTTTAAGGATGAGTGGCATTAACTAACCCTTATCTTAAATGACCAAAGTCCCCTATTTAAAAGTTTGTATAATAGAGATCTATATTATGTGTTCAAGTTATAAAATCATTGAATCAAATCAAATCATTGAGTACCATATACTACATGCCAATTATTTACAAGTATGAAAGCATACATACATATAAATATTCAAGAAATAAATCCATACTCATATAATTATTAAAGCCCATTTACCCAATTCATAGATTCTTAACTTATCCTTGACTATCTAGAACACAAGCAAGAACCTGACTAAGTGCATAACCCATTGTTAAGCAAGGTTCAACATGTTACTTTCTTATTAGGTCCATGATTATGGCTTTGGTCAAATTGGGTTCCAAGTTTATTATTTACATTTAATTATATTTCACTATTTAGGGTCCATCATGAAGGTGTAGTTCAAATATCATGTTATTTTGAGGTTCCGTTCACTTTATACGATTATTACAAGGTTTGAATCATTTATTTGAATTTAAGGGTCAACATAATCATAATAGAGCAAACAAAACTTTGGTTCATTAAGTCATGAGACTTAGACAAGATATGAGATTAAATCAATAAGATTAGAATAAGATTAACACATTTATAATAGATGTGGATGTTCACCTAAGTCTAGGTTTATAAGATTCAACACTATCAACATGCATTCAAATTTATAGGTTATAAGACTTATGGCATTAGGGTTCAACATATGACCTAGGTTAATATCCACATCAAAAAGGTCACAAGGATAAGAAAATCCCTGATTTGAAACAGGGATGACATGAGATTTGGATTTCCTTAACTATTAAGACCCAAGAAATGTATTCAAGCCATATAAGCCACATTAGGCATAAGTATGTGGTTATTCCGTTTGAAATCCACATTGCATAAGAGATATAAACATTATGCATTTAGGTCACAATAAATCATTATTTTACTAATTTCAAAAATCTAAGTGGATTGGATGCATCATTTAGGTCCAAGACATCACTTGATTAAGGTATAAATATGCATAATCATAAAATGGGTCACGTTCATGCAATTCATGTCATACAAACTAAGAAAGAGCATACGAGATAAAGCGGTGTGATTTTTTTGTATAGGGGCACAAATATACTAATTTCAGTATTAGGGTTAGAGTTGATGTCATTTAGAAAGATTAGCAATTTAGAACAAAGTACATCATTAAAGTTCCAAAACTAGTCATATATGTACATAGAGGTTAAATAAAGTGAAAGAATGGTGATTATGGACCTCAAATAGTTCAATATTGTATGAAGTTACTATTTGATAATTAGGAGGTTACATGAGCATTAAAGATTCAAGATTTATCTAGAGGGAAATTTGGCTACAGAACATATGTGGAAATAAAAATTTAATCGTCATATTCTCCTTTGAACAGTTGATTGCGTGAATAACTATGCAATGGGAAGGATGGTTTGTGAGGTTATACCTAGTCCTGGAGAAAGTCCAACAACAATTCCCTCACAGTAGTGTGTGCCTTTAATGAGTTTCACTTGGACAGTGTCAACAACAGCTTCCTGGTTGAACCCTACAGACAACGGTTGACCTTGTCCTCATAGCGACACACAACAACCTCCTTTCCTCTATAGTACTCCACACGGACCATAAAAACTCTTGTCGTTCTAAATGAATAGAAATGAAGGAGTTCTCCCTTTCTAGTCAATGTACTAGCACCAACTTGCTCACCCACAATTGTTTCTCTCATGCTATCCCTCCCTTTGATAGGTAGGACTCGTTCAGGTTCTGTTAGTTACCACAACCAGAGAAGACAATAATTTTCAGAGTGAGAGTTGTGTCTCTGAGGATCCCCCAATACCCCTCTATTTATAGGAGGGTCAAGGTTCCCAGTCTGAGCTAGAGTCAAAGGGGATGTAATTTCATGAATTTTTGCACCCTGTGAGAGAAAAAATGGTTAGTTTAGAGGTGAAAGGATCAGTTGGAATGTGAGGCAATCGGTTCAACCCTTTAACCGATCGTTTCATCATGTTTCCCAATTGCAATTGTATTGGCAATTAATATCCGATTAATGAATAACATGACATCAACACTAATTCTTCATCGAATCAAATTGATCAACCAAACGGTCAGTTCATGGACCTGAGCTGACCAGTTCACTTCCTAAATTGGTCGGTTCATGGACCAGATTCCTAGTTTTGGTTCAATTGACATGACACTCTAAAACAATCCCACTTGAACTAGTCGGTTCATTGTCCAATCAGTCAATATTCAACCATTTTTATTTAAATTGAATATCTAACTCTTTAGTAATCAAATTTAAACCTCATTCATGAACAAATTCCTATTCTAAGTGTATCCTATGTGTGTGACCCTATAGGTTCCAATATACATTGGTAGTGAATATCCATAATTACTTTATGACATCACAAGTAATGAGCGGTATCTATCAACACATCATTTCTACCCAAATAATTTAGAAAGTTGGAGAACAACTTCAACCTATAATCTGTGATTAGTGTTACAATAATTGTATAATTCTTTTTCCACTAATATCTAGATTAAACTCAAGGCAATCCATGTTCCTTGAACTAGAGCAGACTATCTGAGATATTTGTGAACTCAATATCATAAATTGATTAACATATGCATGTACATGCTTTTCTAAGTCTCTCTTATCAAGTGGAATGGATATCAAACTCACGTAGGAGGGACAAATCCCACCTACACCACTCACAATATGGAAACCGTTATTCAATGTCACGGTGGATGATGTCGAAGTACATTGAACGACATGTGATGAGTATAGTGACTTCAAGCTAAGAACCAAAGTCACCACCATCACTATGAGAGATGATTCTGACTACCAATCATGCTTTCTATGTGTCACTCTCAAGGGAGTTATGTCTAATACGTTGTTCATTAACAAGTATCTAAGTGTTTGGTTTGATATCACATATCATGACTGATGAGATTTTGTCATCAACCAACACACACTCTAGTCTTATGTGTTATTTTTGTCTATAATCCTTCCACAATAACATCCCACCAGGGATATGGTAAGAGTGTGCATACTCTTGACATCCATATGATCTCATTGTTCAGGTCATCAACCCAAAGACATATGTTATTGAGTAATATCATTCCTTAGACATTTATTATGTTTCATCATTATCTCATAAAAGAATAAAACATAATAAATTGGAAGATTTCCTTTATTATTAACCAAATTGTTTACAAGATATGCCGCTACGATCATCATATGATTGTCACTCTAGGAATACATACCAACAAACTACCACTTCCACTTCCACTTAGATCCAATCACCCACAAATCTTTTTCCAAGTCATCATAAACATGTCCATCATGTTTCTACTGCTCAAGTGCTAATCTAGTGGGTTACCAACATTTTCCTTTAATCGGTGTATTGCATGTTTCACACCTCTTCATTGTACAACATCTCATACGATATGGAAGTGTTGTAGTATAATATCTAATAATCCTTGCCTAACTAGTAGCTCCATTGTTGTTATAGTATTTCTATTGTGACTTTGATGGTCTGGAAAATCCTATAAATTCATCTAAATGAACTTCTAGATCCATACAATATCCTCTATTGTGTTCATAACACCAGGATATATGACTTCTATTTCTAGAATTAAATAACTGGTTGTAGCTCAAAACTTTTCAACTTACAATTCTTGTTTTTAGGTTAAACACAAATTAAAAATTGTGATCATTAATATTCTTTATCATTGTGGAAGCTTGCATAGGTGTAATTATTTACACCCAACTCTTCCTTATTGCCATAACTAAGGAACTAATCCTTTTGGCACTTTCCAAGTACTTAAGGATGTTCTTTACAATGTTAAAATGATATTCATTGGAATTACTAATATCACCTTGTCATGTCCAATACATACAAGATAATGGGATGAGTACATTATATTACATACATGATACATCCAACTGTTAATGCACATGTCATCTCACTCATGTCTTTCATTATTCATAAGAATAGGAACATTGGGCTCTTGATAGACTAATTCTATCTAAAATGGACATATTTTCTATCATTGATTCTGGCATGCTAAACCATTTTACCATTTTACCAATGTATTTTCTCTTATTTAGGTCAAGAAGCTTTCCAGATCTATCTCTATAGATCTCAATTATTGTCACATAGGATGCTTCACTGAAACCCCTCATAGAGAAGGTAATTTCCGTGCCAATTCAATACTATAAGTATTGGGATGTTATTACCTGTCAATATGTGGAATACAAATATGTTCCCACTAAATCTTTTATAATCACATATTTCATCTTTATACTTAAGTCAAGCTCTTTGACTATCTTGTCAAATCAAAGATTCTAGTTCTGAGATGTTTGCATCAATCATAATAATTGTCCTTTGTATCTTATTGACTTTATTTGCATAACGACGTGTCATGTATACATGCTTTTAATTATTCCTCTAAGGAATGTAGTTATAATATCCATATTCCAAATCTCACAGTCTTGTTAAGTTGTAATGACAAGCATGACCCTAGTATACCTAACCATGGTAATTGGTAAAGAGATTTCATCATGTTAAACACCTTGAACTTGTTTGAAACCCTTTGCAACCAATCTTCTCTTATAGGTTATCCAGGCCAGTCTTCTTCTTGAAGATGAAACTGCACCATATGGGTTTTATCCCTTTAGATGGTAGCATCAAGGTCATACCTAGTTGGTGTACATGGACACCATTTTGGATACAATGGCCTCAAGCTAATTCTCAGACTCTGGTTCCTCAATAGATTCTAGATAGGTTGTTGGATCATCATCTTATGACAAAATCACTTCCTTTATATGATATCACAATCTCTTAATGTCAATACGTGTTCTATTAGATTTATATAGTTTTGTGTTACATAAGGAACTTTCTGCTACAATTTGTGGTCCTCATTGTTCCTAATGTATCTCTTTAGGTTCAATGCTTTCTTTTTTATCTCAAACTTATCAAAGTCTACTATTCTCACACTGATTCCTTTAGAAGTAAATTCCTTTAAGGGATTCAACCATCCTAGTAACAAATCTTTTTTTGTCAATTTGGGATAAAAGTAGTATTCAACAAATTGGCATTTATTTGGTTTGTGGTTAAGAGTTCCAAAAAACTATTTTTCTTGTATAAGTTTTAATCCTAATCGTTATAAAACATGTCATGACACCTCCAATGCCATATCTCATATGGTGTCTCTTGAACCATTTTAGATAGTTCATTGTTTTAGTGTAAAGCATGTGTCTAACAAGAAATTAGAAGATTAGTTATTTTATTAATAATCATAACATGACTCATCAGGGAGTGATTCCTGCTTTCTGATACAACATTATATTTCAGGTGGATTTTAGTTTGATACACTATCACGATCTCTCCATAAGGTCCTCAAAATATTGGTGTAAAGTATTTCATCATTGATCATATCAAAGTGTCTTAATACTTTTACCTAGGTTGTTACATAATTCATTGATGATCTTCTTGAACATTTCAAGAGATTTATGTTTGTATTTCACTAAATATAAATTACCATATCCTCTGCGATCATAAGTAAGTATGATGAGGTACTCGTAACTCCCTCTAGAATTTATTCTAAAAGGTCTACATACATTAATATGTACAAATTCCTAAAATAATACTCACACTCTCACTACATCTAGTGAAAAGTGCTTTTGTAATGTTACCCAATAAATAAGACTTGCATGTATCTATTGGTTCAATACCCAAAAGAGTCTAGAAAAAACATCATCATGGATTCTAGAAATGCATCTCTCGTTTAAGTGCCCTAGATGAAAATGCTATAGGTATTCATTATTTGAGACATCAAGTTTTAATCTTTCAGTTTATGTCCTTAGATACAACAAATGAATACCAGAAGATATTTGGGGCATTACCGTAAAATATCTCATCCCTTTGAAATAGAACATTGACTCTACTTTATATGATTTCTATATTCATCCTTGTCCATACAAGATATAGAAAGTAAAATGTTTCTATTATTGGAAGATATGAAATAGCAATTCATTAACTCTATTGCATACCCTGTGGGATGAATAAATTATATTTGACTGTAGTGGAAACAACTCTTGCTCCATTTGTGACTAATAGTTTGGCCTAGACCTTTGGTAAAGGCTTACTTATTTTCAGATACTGTATATTCGAACATGTGTGAGATCTATATTGAATATCATATACCTAAGATGAAGAAGTATTCAAATTTGTCTAATAACATATATATCTGAGGTGAAGATCTCTATCCCCTCCTTTCTTATTCTTTAGTTCCTCTAGGTAGATAGGGCAATTCCTCTTCTAGTGTTGAGGCCGGTGACAGTGGTGATAACTGCCTCCCTTATTCACCCCTCCCTTTGCTTTGAGCACTGAAGACTTGGACTTCTGTCCATCTTTAGAACTCTTCTTAGCTTTGCATTTTCCTTTGGACCCCCCTTTGATTTACTAATCATCATCACAAACATGGGCTTGTCTTTCTTCATTTTTACCTCTATTGTTCTAAACATGCCAAGTAACTCTATAGATGGCTTGTCAAAATCATTCATGTTGTAGTTCATGACAAACTGACTGTATGACTCTAGCAGTGACTATAGAACAACATCAGTGGCCAACTCTTGACCCAAGGGGAATCCCAGTCTAGCAAGGTTCTCCACATACCTAATAATCTTGAGCACATGAGTACCTATTGAATCTCCTTCTGTCATGTTACATTTGAACAATGCCTTGGAGACATCATATCTCTCATGTCTTTCCGGATCTTGGAACATGTTCTTAAGATGTGTCACCATCTCAATAACATCCATGTTCTCATGTCTTTCCCGATCTTGGAACATGTTCTTAAGATGTGTCACCATCTCAATAACATCTATGTTCTCATGTATTTCCTGATCTTGGAACATGTTCTTTAGATGTGTCACCATCTCAGTATGCTTCTTGTCAACATCACTGTTAGCTTTTGATGCAGTGGGCGCAAGTTCATCTAGCTCTGACATAGAGATTGCACTCTTGTGTGAGAACAATTCTCAGTGTCCTGAACCAGTCATGGAAATTATTCCCATTAAATTTATCCTTCTCAAGGACTGGTCACAAAGAAAATGTGTTATTTGTTGCAATTTAATTCAACAAAATAAAACTTGCAATTTGTCAAAACATTTTTTTATTTGATTTTATTGAAATAAAAGTTGAAAATTTTTCATTAGGCCTTTAATTATTATTCACACTCACTATTTTGTTCTAATTGATAGCTCTCACGTATCAATTCAGAAGAATATTACAACATACAAGCGTCTAGTAAGGCAAGACTCAAAACAATTGAGTTATTACCCATCGAACATTAGTGTCCATAATCAATCATTAAGGTAGGCAACTTTGCCAATTGCATCTTATGTAATTCTTGGTGAATTCTGACCTAAAATCCAACATGATATTAATGCACACTACTTAATCTCATTAATATCACTTAGTGAAGTTTGATCCAAAAGTCAACACAATAGTAATGCACACTGCTTGGCAGGCCCACATAACTACCATCACACTTCCACGAGATGGACAATGCACTATGCTTGGCGTACCCACACACAGTCGATTAAGTTTTTAATGTGTGTTTCTAATGAAAGGCATCTTAGACTTAATATGTTTGATTGAGGAATTTTATATGTATATATATATATATACATATCCAATCACCACATACTATTGTATGTATCATATACATGTTATATCCCACAAGTGAAGACATTAAATTAAAAACATAAGAGATGGTTATGGCCTTTCTATTGTAATTCCTTGGAGCCACAAGGAATTACTATAACCTAAGGTCTACATCACATGCAGCAACTAGTTGCTGTTGAAGATCTGCGCTTGAACCAATCCGGATTGATCGGTCATTCCTTCAATTGATCAGCTCATCTCCAGAAATGGGAGGTTCGTCTGGTGCTGAACGTATTCTTCATTGTAACAAGAATTAAAACTACCTTATTTAACATATTCCATGGTAATAGAGAAACCTCGAGTTACATTTAAGGGGATCATAAGAAGGAGAGAATAATACTTTTACACATGGAAGAGAAGATAGAGGCTCTATATGCAAACCAAGATGTAAATAGAATAGACAACCACAACCAACTAAGCACAAACAACTAATGTTATTGGCCATGACCATGCTACACATCCACCATTTAAACTAACTTTTAGGGTGATGCGTGTAAATTGCATATATATATATACATATGTATGTATATATATATATTAATTGGGATCATATGTGGTAATTAATTGGATATGCACATTAATACCTTTAAGTGTTTGCATCATATGCAGCAAATAAAAGTTGAAAACCAAAAATCCAATCATAGCAATTAAATCCCAAAGCATAGTAAATTGAACTGGCTCTGATGCCACTGTAGCAAAATATGGCTACTAAATACGAAGCGGAAACAAAACGTTAACTGCCATATTCTCCTTTGAATAGTTGATCGTGTCAAAAACTATGTAATGGGAAGGATGGTCTGTGAGGTTATACCTAGTCATGGAGAAAGTCCAGCAACATTTCCCTCATAGTAGCATGTGCCTTTGAAGAGTTGCACTCATACAACATCAGCAGTGGCTTCCTAATTGATCACCATGGGCAGCAGTTGGCCTTGTCCTCCTAGCGACAAGAAACAACCTCCTAACCTCTATAGTAGTCCACACAGACCACTGAGAGCTCTTGTTTTTCTAGATGAATAGACATGAAGGAGTTGTCCCTTTCTAGTTGGTGTATTCGAACAAACTTTCTCTTCCAAAAATTCTCTCTCCCTTGATATCCCTCCCTTTGACAGGTAGGACTTTCTTAGATTCTCTCGATTACCACAACCAGAAAAGATAACTATTGTCAAAGTGAGAGTTGTGTCTCTAGGATGCCCCCAATACCCCTATATTTATAGGAGGGTCAGGGTTCCCCGTCTGAGCCGGTGTCAAAGGGGATGGAATTTCATGAATTTTTGCATCCTACTAGTGCAAAATGGTTAGTCCAGAGGTGAACCAGTTGGTTGGCATGTGATCCAATCGATTCAACCTTTAATCGGTCACTTCATCATTTTTCCCAATCACAATTGTGTTGGAAATTAATATTTGATTAATGCACAACATGACATCAACACTAATCCTAGATCAAATTGAATTGATCAATCAAATTGTTGGTTCACAACCTAAACCAGTTGTTTCGTAGACCTAATTCGATCGGTTCAATTCCTGAACCAGTAAGTTCATGGACCAAAGGTTCAATTGACCTGACACGTTGAAACAACCCCACTTGAACTGGTCAGTTCACAGTCCAATCAGCCAATATCCAACCCTTTCTATTTAAAGATAATACCTAACTCTTTAGTAATCAAATTTAAACCTCATTCATAAACAAACTCCTATTCCAAGTTTATCCTATGTGTGTGACCCTATATTTTCCAATTTACATCGGTAGTGAATATCCATATCTAATTTATGAAAATACAAGCAATGAGAGGTATCTAGAAATACATCATTCTACCCAAGTAATTTGAAAAGTTGGAGAACAACTTCAACCTACAAGTTGTGATTGGTGTTACAGTGATTGTAAAATTCCTTTGTCACTGATATCTAGATTGAACTTGAGGCGTAAAATCATCATCCTCTCAATGTTCAATCCATGTTCCTTGAACTAGAGCAGACTATCTGAGATATTTTTGAACTCAATATCATGTATTGATTCACATCTGCATGCACATGCTTTTCTCAGTCTTTCTTATCAAGTGGTCTAGATATCAAACCCTTATAGGAGAGATAAATCCCATCTAAACCACTCACAACCATTCCCATCTGTCACAATGCACCTGAACACGACCTTTATGGAAACCCTTATTCAAAGTCACGGTGGATGATGTCAAAGTACATTGAATGACATGTGATGGGTGTAGTAACTTTTGGTCTAAGAACCAACATCACCACCATCACTATGAGAGATGATTTTGACTACTAATCATGGTTTTCATCTGTCACTCTCAAGGTGGTCTTATCTGATACATTGTTCTCTAACAAGTATCTATGCTTTTGATTTGATATCACATGTAATGATTGATGAGATTCTATCATCAACCAACACACACTTTATTTTTATGTGTAATTATTGTCTATCAGCCTTCCACAATAACATATGATGAGTGACACGACAAGAATGCACCTACTCTTGACATCATATGATCTCATTGTTCAAATCATCAACTTGAAGATATAAATCAATTAGTATATAATCATTTAGACATTTAATATGTTTCATCATTATATCATAATGGAATGAAATAGAATAAATCAGAAGATTACCTTAATTATTAACCAAATATTTTACAAGATAAGCCATTACAGTCATCATATGATTGGAACTATGGGCATACATACCAACATTATCACGGCCATGCATTAAGTGTATCCACAATTACTTCAGTTGACAACTTCTATAGAAAAAAATAAAAAATTAACGTTTGAATATGGGTATGCAATGTAGTCAATTATGTAGATGTTTTTGAATTGATCAATTTGATATATTGGACCATCACATTTGGATATGGGATTTAGGGTTTATCATTTTTGAAGATTTTCATTAGAACTTTATAGAAATGAGAGGGGGCATCTCCATGATTTTCATGTGAGGACCAGGATTATGGATCTAGAATCTAGCAATGACGATCTGCTCAATCCTAATGCATGTATAGAGGAGAGGGCCACGACGTTTGCACTATGATTCATTGCCAACATTTGACCGTAAACCCCATCTATGACTGGCCTAGGGGAGGGAGCAGTGTGGGACTTGTTCTGAGCCTTCCACAATCACATGCACCCTAGGATGGAAGACACTCTATCATCTTCCTTGTGGATAGTGAGCTCAAAGTAGTAGGGTTGTCCATGGCGGGATGGCTATGAGGGCTTGTGTCGAGGATCCACCTGGGCTGGTCGAGCAGTAGAGGAGCCAACTTGCTATCTAACCCTCATTGAGAAAGGCTAGGACGTGGTTGTACCAGGGGTCAAGGAGACAACCCCATCCAAACTAAAGGTGAGGAAGGGCATGGTTGGGGGTTCTGGAGTGCACAAATTGACACAAAAAGGGGGAAAAGAGAATGAAGAAAGTAAGAAGAAGAAATGATGCTAGAAGGGGGGTTTTAGTGGGGGTTAGCTGTGTTGGAAAATATGGGCACAAAGTATAGCAGTGGAAACAAAATGTTTATCTATCTGTATTCCCATAATAGTAAGATCGCGTTAGCTACTATGAAATAGGAAGGATGGTTTTAGCGAGTTATACTTGGTCCTGGAGTAAGTCTAATGAAAAAACTCACTTCTTTGCAACTGTTGATAAGTTTCTCTTGGACGGTGGTTGTGCAGTTCTGAGTTTTCACCATGAACAGCAAACAAGACATCTTCTGCATCACTCATGTGGTCGGGCCATGGACTACAGGCTGTAGTTGTCCTCCTAGTAGCAACTAACAGACTCCTACCTCTAGAATAGTCCACACAGACCAACTAGAACTCCTGTCATTCACAAAAAAAGGATAGGAAGGAGTTGTCCCTCGGGTTGGTGTACTAGTCTCATACCTACTCTCCTACAATGACAACTATCTATTTTTCTCTCCCTTTGACTATCCCTCCCTTTCGGGTAGGACTTGACTAGGCTCTCTTAGTTACCACAACTAAAGAGGACAACAATTTTTAGAGGAACTAATTCTTAGTTGTTTGTATTGTAGGAAGCCCCCAATACCCCTCCTTTTATAGACGAGGTTTGGGCCCAGGTTCTCAATCTATACGGGATTGTGTGAGAGTGGAAAGGAGTAGAAAAACTTGAACTTTTGCAACCTACGACAGCCAAAATGGCCATTTCACACACCTAGATGGTCGTCTCGCACTGCCAAACGACCATTTGGCAGTTTCCCAACCACACATGAATTTGACAATTTTGATTCCAATTAATATACATATTAATTTTACCTGCATATCAAGTAAGTGCAATTGAAACCATTTGAGAAACATCCTAAAACTTCATTCGACCCCAACTGGGCCGTCTCACCCAAGTGAAACACTTGACTCACTCGCCCAAATGGTCGTCTGGTGAGTTGAGATGAATCATACGGTTCAAGGGCATAAATAAGACAATTTGATGCTTGATCTGCCTGACCACCCAAACAATCATCTCAGCTTCTTAAGACGCCTGTATGGCTGCCCAAAGGACCATGCCACTTAGTTAGATGGTCATTTGGCAGACCTAGTCAGCCAATCGAACAATCAACTATGTGAATTGAATACCTAAACACTTTAGTAATCAATCCAATTGTTGTTCAAGATCAAACTCCTTTTCTAAATGAGTTCCTATGTGTGTGACCCTATCGGTCCCATATCACATTGGTCGTGAATTTTCATAACTATCTTATGACATCAAAAGCAAAGAGTGGTGCCTAGAGGCACATCAATGCTACCCAAGTTAATGGAAAGCTGGAGAACAACTTCAACCTACAATATCTTTAAGGTGTTATATTTATTGTATAATTCCTTTGTCTGTGATATCCAGGATGAACTTGAGGAATGGAAGGTCATCCTATCAATGTTCAATCCATGTTTCTTGAACCAAGAGCAGACTGTCTGAGATAATGTGACCTCAATATCATATATTGATTCACATGTTCATGCACATGCGTTTCTCAGTCTCGCTTATCAAGTGGCTAGGATATCATACTCCAGTAGGAGGGACAAATCCCATATCTATCACTCAAAATATATCCCCATGTGTAAAAGTCACCCAATCATCATTGTTATAACAACCCATGTTTCAAGACTGCGTTTGATGATGTCAAAGTGTACCCAACGACATGAGATGAGTGTAGTGATTTTAGGTCTAAGAATCACAATCACAACCTTCACTATGAGAGATGACTATGGCCACCACAACCATGTGTGACTCTAAAGGTGGGTCTATCTGATAGGCTATTCCCTAACATGTATCTGTGTGATTGGTTTGATATTGCCATATCATGACTTAGTGAGACTTAGTCATCAACCAACTCACACTCCAGTCTTATGTGCTACTGGTGTCTATCTACCTTCCACAGTAACAACTAACTAGGGACATAATGAGAATATGTATAATAACTCTTAACATCTGTATTGTCTCATTTCCACAAGGATAATAATTGAAGACATTTGTCATTGAGCAATATCATTCACTAAACATTCACTTTGTATCCTCATTATCTCATAAATGAGTGAAACTGATGAATTGGAAGCTTGCCTTTTATATATTTTATTATGATCAAATCCTTTGAGGTAATTATGCCATGTCAATCATCATATGATTGGCTCTACATGCATACCTTACCAACAGACTCCCACTTACAGTTAGAGTTAATCACTAATGGATCTCATCCTTAGTGATCTAAACATATCCAACATGCTTCTGCTATGCTAGTGTCTATTCAGTGGGTTACCAACACTTTGCTTATTGTCGGGATATTGCATGTTCCTATTCTCTTCATTGTATGATTTCTCATATGAAATGGAACTATCATAATATGGTATTTGATATTCCTTGCCTAACATTTAGCTCTGTTGTCATAGTATTTCTACACTACAAAAAATGGTCTTTAACTATAAATAAAAATTGTAGAGAAAACCCCATATTTTGTGGTTAAAGGATTTAACTACATATTTCTTTACATATACAAATTGTAGTATATGCTTGTATAGCTAAAGCCTTTAACTATATTTTAAAAATATGTAGTTAGATAATCCATTCGCTACAAATTCATATGTAATCAAAAGTGTAGCTAGATATTGTCCTTGCATGTTTAAATGTAAGTGTAATTATAGCTAAATGTATGACTACGATTGCATTTGCAGTCAGTATGTAGAAAAAACATAAAGCTAATACATTTTATATGTATTTAATGTGTAGGGAAAGGCAGCAGTTACTATATACATATATATGTAGTTGATTATGCATCTAACTACATATGTAGTGCCATTTAGTACACATACATATATGCTTAATTTGATTATTCATATATATATATATAGTGTAATTTGTTAGCACACAAGCTCTTTTAGTAACAAAATTGTAGTATTTAGAACAAGTTATGCTCATTATTCCAACAATCTTACTTTCATTTATAATGAAGCGTCGAATGTACATGGGGAGGACGTATACCTTGCCCCTATTACACACTATGTACAAAGAAAAGTATATACATATATCAATGATTCAGTTGGTCTACTTACATCTTTGCAAAAGAGTTGTGTCTTTCTCGACCAATTTTAGCATCCTTATTGTCTTCTTCTTTTGTTCGAGCTCTAGTTGTTGTTGCACCATCATGAAGAAGAGCATGTGTTGGATTAAAAATTATAAATAAGACAATCTTGACTTGGTTGAGCAAGGTTGCCCTCTTATGAAGATCTTCTTTCTCTTAGCTTAGAATCAATTATTTCAGCTTCTCATCACAGTTGAGCAGGGTTAGCACCAGATTGCAAAGTCATTTCTTATACACATACGCAAACCAAGATCTCAACTCCTCATCTTTATAAGCTATTATTTCTTGTGCTACTCTTTGCTGAGATACAAATTAATATCAAGTTAGCTGCTAAGGAACTATTAATATACAAAAAATAGGAGTATCAAACTAGTAATTTAGGAGTATCAAACTATTAATGTATCAAACTGCATTGGACCGTATAAATTGATAATTGGGCAAGTCGTACAGCTTAAAGTGGAACCAGGAAACCAACCTTTTAAGCACACTTCAAAGCTAAATGCAGAAAGGCCAACATATAGATCTCCAATAGAAATAAGAACAAAAAGTATGCATAATACTAATGTATGACTCTTTCCAAAGAAGACTTGATGCAAGGAAGAAGTTCACACTCAAATCAATAAATGCAATTTAAGGCATTTTGGAACAGGGAAACATCCATTTTTCTATGTGAAGAGTGAACTTAGAAGAGGGCATCATCAATTCTTTTGTTTGAATGTTGAACTTTGGTTGTGGTGAGAAAATTGTTCCACAACGAAGTGTGTAGAGTTTAGTGTCCTACCTTCTTTATCCCTTTTGGATTAGTAAGATTTCCATCTTGATCATAACTCATAAGGACGTTGGGTTTCATGCACGAACACATCAAGATCTCTCACGTCCAGCCTTGAATCATGTATTTGACGCATCCCTATATTAAAACACATCATATCATGGCAAATAGTAGGTGATGATGAAAAATATACCATAGATTGCAAGCTCAGATGAGTAAAGATCCTAGAGAGTATTGCTTTCATTCAGAACATACATAACAATTTTGTAGTTGTAGTATCCGCTGATAGATAATTACTTGGGAGCACTAACACCTAGCTTCCATTCAACATGTTAAGATTCTACTAATTTGTTGCTTTGTAGGCTAGATAGGATGCCTACATGGATAATGGATAACTTTTAGTTGGCTACTTCATTCTCTAGACATCCTCCATGCACTTAGAGAAGCACTCCTCAAAGACAAATCTATATTTGAGGCCCTGGAGAACATTTGATTATATTTGAGGCCCTGTAGATTGAAAAAGAAAGGAATATGTGGTAATCAATAGTAAAAAAGTTACAATGTCTTTTAGCAATTATTGAACATTTGTAAACTCAGATTGTGTAAGCTTAAATAACACCAATATACCTTATGCATTCCAGCCTATAAGCATAAATAACACCAATATACCTGATGCATTCCAACCTATGGAGCATCTTCTTTTTATTTGGCTTGCCTCTCTAACTGGATAAGAAGATAGACACACACATAGGGAGCATCAAGATGGATCAGCAGATGGGGTACAATTTCACAGATGGATCAGCAGGGGTCTGATTGATGCAAGTTCATGATGATTACTAACATTTACTTCTAAGAAGAGTGCCAATATTGAAAACGTCCAATTTCATTTCCAGTAGATGTTAATTCATGCAAGTTCTGCATTATTTTCACATGTTTTGTTGAAAATATTGTGGTCCAGATTCTATTATGTACAGATGATGGTGTGATCAATCAAGAAGGTTACAACCCCTGGAGTATTGCTGCAAAATATTTCAGATGCTTGGAAAAAGGACGAGACGAATCTAATGAACTCACAAGAAAAGTAAAATCAAGCATAGCAGCCTCTAGAGGAAGGTTGGGAAAAATTTAACATGTAGCCAAGTCATGAACTGTAAGCCCAAATAGTCCAATTATCTTGACACTGGAATCTATCAAACATGTAAGCATCCCATTGACATCGTTAGATGTAGGATGAAAATATAAAGCTAAGGCAAAATAAAATCCTAAGAAGTCTACAAAACCACATTTACCAGGATGAAAATTAGTCTGGAACATTCTTTCTTTATTCTTAGCAAAAAGTATCTTATTTGGTGACTTTCCACCAATTTGAAGCATCTAAGAGTTAAAACAAGAGAGAGCCAATTGGATAGCATATTGTTTCTTTAAAAGCCCATAAATCTTATTCAGCTTCATTGTGTGATCAAGAGCAACTTCCTGCAGAGTATCTTATTTGCTAGTATACTTTGTTAGTTTTACACAAACAGGAACACTATATCAAGATTAACATGTAGTATCTATAGTTGTACTACATGAAAGTATTATATGAACCATGCTAGTGAATATAGAAAAAAGATATAACTCACCCAGAGCACTTGCTTTCTCAGCTTGAATTTTGAAGAAAAGCTACCATTACACAAAGAAAATATCTTCAACCTGAGTGAAATTCATTTCAAGTCACAAAGCATGATAGCCATGTTAGGATGAATCATCCCATAACCTTTTACCATTCCACCAACTAGTATGGGAAGTCCCTGTAGCTGCTCAAATTCATTAAAAAAAGTATAATTAATGCTAATCTTACTTTCTGTCAACTGTAGAGTCTCTAAGAAACTTCAGAATACAAAGCTTCATATAGAAGAAATCTGAAACCTCCCTTTTAAGCCAGTTTATGATCTCATGCAGTAGGTACAAAACATGTCGTTTTGTCATAACAACTTGGATACCTGAATCATCAACAACACATCCCTATAAGAATGAGCTCAAGAAAACTAGAGATACATAAAACCCTTCAATTCATAAAATTAGAAACTCACAAAGCACCAAGAACATGGATTGACGAGGTAACATGTTGCTCACTTTCAGAGCCAGGGTGAGGCAAATTATCATTGCAAATCATGGATTTATGTTTTCAGTATTTCTCGAAGCATATAGATGAAGTCTATCTAAATGTAACCTTCTATGAGATGGGTGTTAGGAAAGTGTTTGGTATGTTATGGGGAGATGGATCCCCTCCAGGGTGGATGAAATCTAAGAGAAAACATATACCATCAGCATATTCATATATGCCAAGATAGACATCGAATATAAGAAAGAACAAATGAAAAATACTATATAGAGAAGGGAAAAACGTTAAAATATCAAAAAGAATCCACTGATTTGCATGTTCAGAACTATATTAAAACTTAGATCTTGTGCTTTACAAATTGTTGCAATATAGGATGCTTATTGATTTCATTCTTTTAGATAAATCATCGACATTTCTATGAACACCCATGCAACAAAAGTCATGTAGTGGAACCACCATTATAGAAAGACATGTTATTAAAAGAAAAAACTCCTAATAACGTTTATTATTGATATCTAAAATTTTACATCAAAATTCGTACAACTTATAGGTCGTGAGGTTGTTAAGTTTCGATGATGGAACATCAATTGTAGCTCAAGGACAGGTGATAGGCGTGAATCATGACCTTGTAATAGGAGGAGGAAAGTTAGGGTCTACATTTGCTGTTGTTTGCTTTGGTGTGGCAATTAAATCTGAAGAGTAATTGGTTAGACCATTTGACAAATATCAAATCATTGAAGATGCAATCGAGTCAATAATAGCTTGGCCAAAGAAGCTACTCATTGTTCGGTAATTTTTTATCACTATGCTATAAGTGTAACATGTATATATAATGGTTTTAGATAATTATTTTTGTTATTGTAGGTAAACTGCTTGGAGCGAGGAAACAATAAAAGTTCCTTTAGAATTCTCTAGATGCTATTTTCCCTCTTTTCTATAGGTTTAGAATAAAGTTTTTTATTGATGTAAAGCTTGTCAATTCATTGGATATAGAAAGGATTGTCATCCGAATTACATAGTTATTAATTTTTTTTAGATTGATGTAAAAGTTGTCATCCGAATTATTAGACCTTGTTTTCCATTTCTCTTGCTACATAAGACCGTGATATGAATATTCTATAGTATTGGTTAACAATTAGACCTCTTTTATGGAAAGGCTCAATTTCACACTTATGTGGATATTCTCTATTATGCAACTATGCATGTGATGTTTCTTTTGGCTCTTTCTAGATTACTTGTTGATGCAGGTTCTTCAAGCAATTTCCTCTGATATTCTTGGTCCAGCAAATGACTCTAGGGATCATGAGGAAAGTTACTGTTATCTGCATGTCCATGGTCAGTGTTGGTACTAGATTCTGAAGTGCTCTACTTCACTTGTGATGACCGATATGTTTTGAAGGTCCATTTATTAAATCTCCTATGGGCTCCCTTGATGTTGTAGGTACATTTATTAAAAGGATGATGTTCATGATCTGATTTTCCTTATTTGTATAATTTTTCCAAGATTGACACGAATGCAGAAATTTTAGTACTTGAGCTACTGCTGTTAACTTGTGCATGCATGCATTATTCTGCTCCTAATCCCCTTATGTCTTGTCCATGATTTCTATATATTTATTTTTCTATAAAATAATTTGCGAAGAATATCTAGTGTCTATGTCATATCCCTTCACTGTTGAATTTCTTTATGACACTTTCTTTCAATACATATAATATTGACTAGAGTTTCTTTATGGCACTTTCTTATTTACATCTTGGTCAAGTGAATATATTTCTGGATCTATCCCTAGTCACCTTTGTATTCAAACAAGCCCACAACATGCATTGGAATTATGAGGAATACGAGCTTAGTGGATGAGAAATACACCCTATTTCTTCAAAAAGTTAATTATGACATATACCTAAGTATGGTTCTTATTAGGTTTCTAAGCAATGATATTAAGTTTTATTATACATCTTCCAATAAACTTAATTGTGGCATCAATCTATCATGTTGTCAATCTCATTTCCCCCTATTTTATTATGAAAGGTAAACATTAGTGATTATGCTATTGCCACAACCTTGTATGACTGACTTGGTATGGATCATACCCACCCAATTGACTTCTATAATACAAAGGATTTATGTTAATCTAATAACTTTAAAGGGATCACTAAATTAGATGCTTGTTTGTTAAATTTTTATTGACTAGTTCACTTCAGCGAATCTTCTTTTTCTTATTAGTTGAAGACCATGCTTCTGTCCATTAAAAGGATGATATTCTGAATTCTTCTCTACCATGTTCCTTGTTTTGAACTGTTGTTGTTTTTATGATAGGAGAAACTGTAGTTTTCATTATCTATCTTCTAAGGACGTTTGCCAATTCCTTTTAGTAGATGTTGACCTCATTTCAATTGGTTGTCAGCTTATATTTTTGAAAATACCTTAGCTAATTTCATGCTTACTTCTTATTCTCTCTTGCGTTGGCTCAAGTTTTGAGGTTGTTCTATTTGGTGACATGAATATAAAATGTGTTTGTGTTCCTCAAGGTGAGAGGATGATACTCACAGTGTTTTTGATTATCATCATAGAAATGTCCAATTTTTACATTGCTCAGAGAGCCTAGCAAAATGCTTTTCTATATGCTTATTTAACATTTTGGAATTAGAATTGTACCTTTGACTCAATAGCTTATGGTTTCACTTCTTAGGTGTCTGAGTGGATAGTACAACTATCAGACAAACTATGAAATTTTAAGTTCATAGTTCTTTTTCCAATCAAATGCTTTCAATTTTGAATTTAATGTCTATTAGTTTTACAAGTCATATTGTTGAACCATTTTTTCAGGCCATACCCTGAGAAAATATTCTTTTGGACATGGTCACCATTCAAGATATCTAGTGTACACCCCTACATACAGTCCTAAACCTGACTCAGGTTGTGTTCTCAAGTTTTTTATCTGTCTAATAATTACATTTTGAGCCCACATGTTCGTATGGTATTCATGAAATCTTGTAATGTTGCACTTCCATTCTCATTAATAATCTATTAATTTCTAGGGGAATAGATCATGAACTTCAATCTAGACATGTGCAGCTAACATTGGGTAATTATGAACATGCTAAGATAAAAATTTGAGATAAAATGAGTCAGTAGGGAAGAGGTAGATTTATACGTCCAATCTAACTTGAGATTAGTTGAAGATTAACAACTGAATCTCAATCCAGTTAGTATTCAAGTCATCTTCTCGGATTCACTATTCCATTACTCTCTGTTGTGTCATATGGAATTTGGAAAGGTTTAGAAATATATTTGTGAATGAAAAAACATTTCCTAAAAAATTGATGCACTAATAAAAGTTCTTTTCACATGACCAATAATTCATTATTTAATGCCAAAACCTCTAACCTGGCCTATACAAGACATGTATTTGAATCTGACATCATTTAGTTTGCATCACTTAAGAGGTTTTATATTCCATATTGTATTGAATATGATGTTCAAAATCATTTCTTGAAACTATAGAATGTGGTTATCAAAACATGTGTGGCTTTTGTGGTATATTGCATTTGACTTATTATGTTTACAATATTTAACATGATGGTGTCACTAAGTGCTGAATCACCATCTTTTGGATGTAGCCCACAATTTCCTATTCTAGGTAGAAGTTTGCAAGTTCTTTTGGGTTATCCAATCTAATCACTATTTTAGATTGATCGGATGCCATCCTATGTTCTTGATGAAGGAATACTAGTTGGGAAGTTTTCCCCTTCTCTAGTCATTTTTATCTTTATCGCCTAAGGCATAAGGTTGCCTAAGTTTTGTTCATAGTCTTGTCTAGGCTTAATAAGTTGTCTCTAAATCATATTTGTTGTTACTTTGTTGGTCATTTCTATACCTAAAAGGGGCACCAATGCTACCTTCATGTTGCTAAGTAGATGTATGTTACTATGGATGTCACATTGTTTGAGGATATATCCTTGTTTGCCAAGCCAACTATCTTTGTGACTCTCATGTACCTTTTCCTGATCCCTTGTTTCCTATAGCTGAGTCTACAGTCCTCTAGTTGCAACACCTTCAGTTATTGGGTTCGATGGGTGTAGGAAGCATAGTAGTACACATAAACTATCCCCTATTGAGGTTCTATCTTTGCCTACAGATCATGCTGCTACCTTAGGTACTACTGTTCCTTCTTATTAGGATTCAACTGAGTTGATCTCATAATGTGTGAGGAAGAGGGGTGTGAGGTGGATTAATGGTGAAGAATATGAGAGAGAAAGAGAAGATAATTGGATGTGTGATAGAAGGATTTCAATGTTATGAATTTAATACCTTCACCCACTTGTAATTCCTTTCTTATTATAGTTGCAAGTACACCCTCACATAAAAGACTACCCCCACATTGCAATTGATGACACCAACAACTAACACCTAACTTTACAAACTAATAGTATTCACACAATATATATAGTCAAACTCCTAACAATTCACCCTCACTAAAGATTAGATAATGTCCTTGGCATCAATCCAAGATGGAAACCACAGCTTCATCTTTTTATAATGCTCCCATGTTGCTTGATCTTTTGGTTCCCCTATCCATTTGATGTTGATCTCAATTGCGTTGTGGTACCATCATGCACCATGCAGTGTTGCAACACTTTTTTAGGAAATTGAGAAGCTAATACCCAATCCCAGAGCTTTATCTCATAGCCAATACTCAATCCCACAACTTTATCTTAGGTGCATTGATGCACAATCCCATTCCTAAGGGCTAAAGACAAGAGCAAAAAGGCTAAATCTTGCTTGGTATTTTGGTGTACAATGTTGACATGGTGTATATCTAGAATAGCAACATGGATGCCCCAACTTTCTTTGCTGAATCATCCTAGGCACAACTAGGTAATGGAAATTATTGCAGTGGTCTCCCCCCCCCCATTTTCTTTTAAGTTCTTTTGATTTAATAACATAGATTATATGCATCATCTCAGGCAAAAGAACTGATTTCTAAACTAAACGCATAGAGGGAGAGTTGGCTAGTTGTGAGCAGCATGCTCTCTCGTGTGTGAGTAGGGCATCATCAACACAATGCTCTAGAACATCATCAGCATCCAATTTACAATTATGGAAGATCAAACAAAGAAAAAATATTTATGAAACATCAAAAGAATCGACAAAAATCTTAAAATGGGTCAGGTTACCTACTATGGGGTACTCAAAGAGATTTTTGAGATTAGTTACTACAAGCAACGGAAAGTTGTATTGTTCAAAGGTGATTGGGTCAATGCAAACAAGGGTGTCAAAAATATGAAAATGAATTTACAATGGTCAAATTAAAACTCATTGACTTAATTGAAAATCCATGTGTATTGGCCTCTCAAGTAAAACAAGTCTTTTATGTGACTGACATCAATCACCATGGGTGGAGCTTTGACGTGTAGACTACACCACGTGATACTTATGACATGGATGAGAAGCTTAATGAAAATTTCATGGATGGGACATGCATACCTGAAGTTTCTCATGCAGATGATTGGAAATATATTTTTAGCGATATTTGTGATGGATCTGATTTGGTTAGAGAAGATATGGAGGGTGTAACTTTTTATGATGGCAAAAATGATGAGCAACTTGAATGAGATCATTGTGATCTATCATATGTAGTTTTTTAATATTTTGTATCTTGATGTAGCGTTATAAGAATTTAGTTTTATTCATTTATTATTAGTTATGAATACCTTTGTTCTTCCTTTCATATGCATACTATTTCTCTTTAATTTTGCAAACTTTTTTTTGTTCTCAATAATCAAATCAGCAACTATTTTATAATGTTTATATCAGGTAGCCCCTACAACCATTATTATTTAACTATATTTTTATGGTTATACTTTTAATTTATTAATATTTTTTATGCATTCTATTTTTAGGATGTTGAAAAGACGTACACAATTGTTGTCTGCATGAGAAACTGGTCATGCAAACAATGTAGTAATTAAAGGAAAAATGGCGGGTATGGTGACATAAAATTTATCTATTATTATTTTTTACTTATAGTTATAAGAGATGACCTAATTATTTATCTTTACAAGAATGTATAAACAATTGCAAATGAATGGAGGCTATCTTGGTTCAGTTAATGTTGTTTTGGGAATGAATGGAGGTTATCTTGGTTCTATTAATGCTGATTTGGGAATGAAAGGAGGATATCTTGGTTTAGTTAATACTGATTTGAGAACGAATGGAGGCTATCTTGGTTCAGTTAATGCTGATCTTGGAATTTCCAAAGTTGATTTGAGAAATAAAACTAATAAAAAGGTTGGTGCATCATCTGTTTTCAGCAGCAAAAATGCTGAAGTAAACATCAGAAAAGAGAAGTATCCGCATGTGTCTATGATAAATCATGATGTTCCAATGGGTGGTAGGATGTCTCTGTTAAATAATTGTACGAGAACTGGTCATCCTGTTGATAATGCCAATATAAATAATGAGGTTGGAGCTGATCATATAAATTCTTTGACAAATCATAGCATCAGATCTGGTCATTCTGTTGATAAGGCTAATATCAATCATAAGGTTGCCACATGTGTTAGGAAATCTTTGGCAAACAATGGTACTGGAGTTGGTCATTTAATTAATAATGCCAATATCAATAATGAGGTTGGAGCTGGTCATAGGGATTCTTTGGCAAATAATGACATGAGAGCTGATCATTCTGTTGATAATGGAAATATAGATCATGAGGTCGAAACCAATCATGTAAATGATGAGGACTTTGAATTGGTTGATGACGATACTACTGCCAATCATGATGAAGTAGAAGGTACATACGTCTCTAATCAATAATTTACAAAAATTAACTATTACCTCATATTTTAGCATATTTATGTATTTTTAAAATAATTGCATCATTGTTTTCAATTTTTAGGTGGTGTTGTGCATAATAAAAAATGAGGCTATTCCAAGTGTCTTTGATTATGGAGTAAGACAGGTAATGCAAAATTACCTATCACATTGGATGAAAATGGAGAACCAATTATACCTCATCAAAATGACTTATCTTCTTTTTTGGGGACAATTGCTAGAAATTCACAACTGGCACCCTTAGATTACTTAGATAGGCGACAAGTACCAGCTGGAAAGAAAACTGAAATATGGAATTATGTCTTGGTAATATATTTTTGTAAAGTGTTATTTAAGTGTGTATTTGTTATATTCATTTTATTTTTCATATAACAAATGAAATTTACTATCGACCCAAAGGGAAAGAAATCAGTTCTATGCACAATTTGGGATTGTTGGAGAAACTTCAAATCTATAATAAAAAACATTATATGCACCACAAAGACAAAACAAACAGACTTAATGATTGTCATTCCCATGTCGATCCATTGTAGTGGGCTTTTCTTGTGAATTTATGGGACTCTAATGACAGAAAGGTAAGATGATTAGTTATATATTATGTCTTCTCTTAGTTTTCATTGGTGATAGGGTTAATTGTTCATGAACTATAGTTACAGAGTGCAAAGAATAGTATGAGTAGAAATTTTGTTACCACACAAAATACATCGGGGTCGATGCCCTATGCTTGTGTGAGAGCAAATGTGAGTAATTTTTCCACATAATGATAATAATATCATAACATATTCACACTCTACTTATACTTTATTTTTGTGTTAATAATAGTTGTAACAAAAGAATAAAGGGGGTATCGTTAGTCTATTGTAGTTGTTTTTTGCTACCCATAAGAAGAAGGACGGTACTCATGTAGATGCAAAATCAGCTGAACTAATTCTAAGTATAAAATTATTCATAACATATTTGACTTTATTTGCTCAATTTTTTTCCGTGATCATTATGGTTCCTTGGAACTGGAAAAACTTTTTGTTTCGGCATTCACCATTATCCCACTATTCTGGGTTTTTTTACCATGTTCCCGCTCCTTGGTTTGAAATCTATATCCATTAGTTACATATCCATTGTATTTGTTCGCCATATTTTGTGGTCCCTGAGCCAAAGTTAGTAGTTTTGATGACACATTTTCTGACTTGGCCTTCTCTTCAATCTGTATACATTATGAATTGAGTTATTAACACACTGTTCTGCTCTAACAATATTAAATGAAATTAATTTTATAGACTTACATGCTTCTTAAACCAATCACTAAAAGTGTTCATATGAATATGACTGATTTCCCACTGTCTTGCACATGGATTCATTTTCTTCACATGGTGAATGTGCTCCCTGCTAACAAGTACATAAGTTATGTGTACATACATCTAACGATGAGCATGCATATTTGTTAATAATGTAATGAACTCATTCCATGAATGGTTCAACTACAACACAATTGGATAAAATATATTGATGTGCAGTTTTCAGCATCGCATCTTCAAGACAAATAGGAATATTCTTTCCTATTCGACGCCCTTTGTGTGAAAATATAGACCATTCATCATCAGTAACAATATCTTCATCTTCAACATCATTTCTAGCCAATTTTGTGAACCTTGTCTCTACCCTGGAGAGATACCTTTAACAAAATGTTAAACATTCATCTTCCAGGTAATATTCTACTATGGACGCTTCTAGAGAAGCTTTATTCCCCACATATTCTTTCAAAGTTTTCAAGTATCTATAATGATAAATAGAATTTGTTTAAAATCAAAAACTACATTTGATAAAATTTTAGTGAAACAAATAGTAAACACATACTACCTTTCCACTAGATACATCCAATGATAAAATGGTGGTCCAGCTATCTTAGCTTCTCGTGGAAGATGAAAGACCACGCGCTCCATTATGTTAAAAAATGAGGGCGGGAAAATCTTCTTCATGTTGCACAGAGTCACTGCAATTCTAGAATCTAACTTCTCAATAGCATACAGATTTATCTATTTTGAGCATATGTCTTTGAAAAATCTAGACAACTCAGTTATCACAGTTATGACGTTCTTGCTCGACAACGCTACCCGTAAAGCCAATGGTAGAAATTGTTGCATTAATATATGGTAGTCATGACTCTTTAATGCCAACAATTTTCTTTCTTTGATGTGTGCATTTCATGAGATATTTTAGGAATAACCATCTGGAACCCGTACAGACTTCAAAAACTTATAGGATAATTCTTTTTCCTCCTTTTTCAAAGTAAAACAAGAAGGTAGAATAATATTCTTACTTATGTTCTTGATAATGTGCAGTCTAGGTCTTATTCTCATCTCTAAAAGGTCATAATGAGATTTTTCATTATCCTTTGACTTGTCCATCCCAAGTAACGTGTGAATCAAAGTCTCACATACATTCTTTTAAATATGCATTACATCAAGATTATGCCGAATAAGGTTGTACTTCCAGTATGGCAACTCAAAGAAAATGCTTTGTTTTTCCCAATTGTAAGGCATATTGTCTACATCTCTAGTTTGAACCAAAACTTGATTTCCAGACAACATCTTTGGAGCAATTCTTAATTCTTCTTTTCCATCAAATGAGGACATATCCCTATGAAATTTATGATCCCTTGGAAGGAACCTCCTATGGCCCATGAAACATTATTTCCTACTATGTGGTAGTCTAATACACCATGTGTCCTTATTGCAAATAGGGCATGCATCATACCCACTAGTTTGCCAACCAGATAAATAACCATAGGCAGGGAAGTCATTTATCGTCCATAGTAAGGCGACACACAATTTGAATACGGCTTTATGATCAACATCGTAGGTATCAACACCAACTTCCCACAGTTCTTTCAACTCTTCAATCAGAGGTTGTAAGTAGATATGTGTCTTCATTCCTGGTTGAGTTGGACCAGGAATCATCATAGAAAGGATAAAATTAGGTGTCTTCATGCATAAACATGGTGGCAAATTGTACATAATCAATATGAATGGCCAAATACTATATGATTGACTCATCATGCCAAAGGGATTAAATCCATCAGATGCTAAACCAAGACGCACATTACGAGAATTAGATGCAAAATCAGCATGCATGTTATCAAATGTCTTCCATATAGGTGAATCTGCTGGATGTCTTAAAACTCTATCCTTGGTGCGACTTTCATTGTGCCACTGCATTATTGGTGCGACTCTAGAGGACATAAACAATCTCTTCAACCTAGGAGTCAAGGGAAAGTTGTGCATAACTTTACAAGGAACTCTTTTCTTTTTAATTCCCATACTTTGTGCATCGTATACATCAGTTTCAGTCTCTATATATTTAGAAGCGTGACAATGTGGGCATGAAGTATTATTTGCAATCTCCGTGCAATACAAAATGCAATCATTTATACAAGCATCAATTTTATCGTAGTCAAGACCAAGGTCCCTAATTATTTTCCTTACTTCATAGTATGATCCAGGCAATGTGTCATCCTCAGGAAGCAAATCCTTCAAAAGTTCGAGCAGCTCAGTAAATGATTTATTGCATGTCACCCTCAGGAAGCAAATCCTTCAAAAGTTTGAGCATCTCAGTAAATGATTTATTGCTCCAATGATTGCTACATTTTATATGGAACAACCTCACAATGGTATACAGCTTGGAATACTTCTTATTTCCAGGATACAACTCTTGTGCAACAATCTCTAACAATTTGTAGAATTGCTCAGCTTCTTCATCGTCAATAAATACAAATACATCATCGTCATCATTATACATAGTTTCTCGACAATTTTGGACTCCATATGCATCGTGCAACATGTCTCTCATATCATCAAACGACATGTTGTCTTGCATAGAAGAATCTTCTGTGGCATCATAAGAAGTCTCACCATGAAAAATCCAATCAGTGTAGCTACTGAAAAAGCATTCCATAATAGGTGCTCGATTGCCACTTGACGATTATGTCTTTGTGTATTTAGACACTTTTTACAAGGGCATAAGATAGTCTCATTCCTACTACATTTTTTGAAAGCGTCCTCTATGAATTTGACTACCCCAATTAAGTACTTTGTACTGGTCCTGTCTTCCTCAATAATCTAGCTTTTGTCGATCACACTTCCCTAGATAAATGTAAGTAAACACATCAATAAAATATATATATATATATGTAGAAATTTTTATTCAAACGGAAATATTTAAAAAAAATTAATAATAATGAAGGTAAAAAAGTATACATAATTAAACAAAATGAAAAATTAAATATATAAATAAGTAGAAAATCAATAAAGTATAATATTGATTGTATAAAAGTGCATCATCCTGATCACTGATATTAACTCCTACCATCCTAGCTATGATATCCCTTCTTATACTATTAGTTGGCTCAACATGTCCCTAAAAACTTTAACCTTTCTATGCCTACATTCCTCAAGATGAGTACAAAGTCAAGTTGTTCCATGTCTTATAAAAGGGATGTTGTGTTTGCTGCATTTTATTTGTGCAATTAAACTATTTATAGATTTCTATTATGTCTAAAGTGAGATAGATGATTATTTGGTTCATCTGGCCCTGTGAATGTCTTTTCTCTTTGTTTATGCATTGTTTAAAAGTGGAACATAAGTAACTTACACCATCCACCCAGCTATTCCATCTACAACAAATCTCAATGGTTCCCCCTGATTGGCTTTGTTAACTAGCTAATTCACAACTATCATCATTAGTTCATTTTCATGTATGATACTTCCCAGTCAAACAAATTGCCTTTATTACGTCTGCTTGTTGATGTGAAGCACTTCTTGGTCTATTTTTTTCTTCTCATTATGATTGAGTATAAATAAGCATCGAGCATTACACATATAACCAGCAATGAATAAACTAGTAGGTCAATTTTCTACATTTTATAGCTTAGAATGATTTTTTCAATCTACTTACCACCACTTTCAAGTATCACCCAGGAATAGTGATAAATCTACTAGTTGGGTCTCTTCTATTTCTGGTTCAGATCCATTAAAATCAACACTCAATTGAACATGCTTTGCTTGTGATGCCCTATGATCATGAAAATAGCTAAGCCAAGAGGCCTTTACCAGGAACACTTCATGCTTACAAAAGTATGTTTAGTAATTTTTTCGACCCAAGCTTGTTTTTTTCAATGATGAGAGTCTGTTGATGTGTCCATCATATGGAATACACACTAGAGCCATGTACTGTGCACTACACATTACTAATATGGGGCCACTCATGGGAATGAATCAACTGAAATTCACTACTTCCTCATCCACCACCTGTCACATAAACTATAATCTTTGCATAGAGGAAATCTGCCAATCCCATTTTATGGAGTGAAGGTCAGATTCCTAGGTCAGTTCACTATGTGAGACTAGGACAAGCCACCTTGTCCATTGAAATAAATAATTGAAGTACAGTCCTGCCTTGTCATTTTTCACATAACTTTTCCAATTTTTCATATTCTGGAAAGAACCTTCAAGGTTCTCATGGACGTCTTGCCCATCCATCCCTCTAAATGATTTGCTATCCTAATCATGTGATCTTCAACAAATTCTCTTGCCTTTTTTATTGCAGACATAACATCAGCCTTCTCTAGTAACCTACCTCATATATTGGCTCCCTTGTAGTGCTCCCCAACCCCCTATTCTCACATTTATGTTTACAGAGTTTCTTGCCACATATTTTTTTCATAAACATTATGACTACTTGCTATACGAGTTTATCAGTTATGCTCTCTATAAGTTGAGCATTACATCAAGTAATGTCCCAACCAGGGCCCATGGTAAGGAGAGAACCAGGGTGACTGTCCAATGGAAAATGGCCATGCACCCATGTTGAAGGGACATATGTACTTGTTGACCTACAATCTATGGTGGTGACTGAATTTCTAGACCAAAAATTCATACTTCTTCCACCTGGAGACCAATAAAGAAATTATACATCTGGATAGACCCATCAAGAAATGTGTATCATGAAACAAAGATTTTAGATCAAGGACTAAGACAACACAATGAGCATGTAGGAAAGTTTGTTGTAGCAGTATGAAAGTTAAGAGTTCAAAATAGTGATACGCATATATGAGCTTTGAATCACCTAGATAAGACATGCAATCAGAAAGGATCACGGTGCCTAGAGAACACCTGGTCGTGGCTTGAAGGGGCGGCTGTGATCCTGGGCACAGGGAAGAACAGAGGCCATCGGGGCATAGGATAGCAGTACGTGGAGAACAAAGAGGAGGAGCAGAGGATCAATGACTCAAGGGAGACCTCTTGGACACCAATCAGTAGTCAACTGATAAGAACATGTAGCAATCGACGCCCCCAACGATCTACTAATGCCTTCAACGATATGTTGATGCCTTCGATGACAATGGTAGGGTGTGTGATGGGAGAGGGTGAAGAATGGTCACAGCTGTAGGGTGCGTGATGGGAGACGGGAAGAATGACTAGGTATGAATGGGGATGGCGACGGTAGGGCGCGTCACGGGAGAGGGTGTAGAATGTCCAGCCGGTCTGAGTGGGGAGAAGTTGATCAGATCGCTTGTTTGGTTGGGAAAGAAGAGAAGAGTGTGGGAGAGGGGCGGGAGAGGGGGTGGGAGGAATTAGCGCTGAAATTTTTAGGCACTAAAATTTTGGTTTTTAGTCTAATATGTTAATATGTTCCAATGCTTGGCTACATAAACTTTTTTAAAATTGAAATTTAGAAGGGGAAAGTGTAGCTAGGTAATTATATGAATTAACTACATTTTATTCTTTATACTTTTAATTTTTTTAATCAAAACTAGCATTGGATATAAATAAATTAGATGTAATTAAAATAAATGTAGCTAGAGCATCATTTTTTGTAGTGCTACTAAGTCATAAATGGTTGGAACATCGATAAGTTCATCATATGAACATTTATATCCATATAGTATCACTCTATGTTCATAACACAAGTATACTTGGTTTCTATTGTATATTAGCATGAATGGTTGTTAGTTTCGAACCCTTCCAATTAATAACATCCTTTTCTCATTTAAAATCAAAACAAATTTTAATTTGTGATTATCTTTTGTCATTATGGAAGCCTGCATCAATGTAATCCTTTACATCTAACTCTATTGCTATCCTTACTAACTAGCAATCTATCCTTAGGTACTTCATAAGTACTAATAGATATCTTTATGACATTTCTAATAACCCTTATTGGATTTTAATATCATCTTGTCATGTCTAATACATACAATATAATATGGGATAAGCATGTTTAATAGCTTACATGATAGATCCACTCATGGGATGGCCCATGGAATCTTATTCATGATATTTCCATTCATTACAAGAATCAAAATATAGGGTTCATGAGAGACTAATCCAGATTATCCCTTATCGAATCCATCCTTGTTGAACTCTTTCAACACATTGCTATTATGAACTTCCATTATGAAATGTTCAAGAACTATCTCATAGGTCTTGATCCTTATCTCATAAGATGTTTCACCTATATCCTTCATTGCTGAAGGTGTTTTTCATGCCACTTCTCAATATTCACAATATTGAAGCCATTCCTGGTCACATATGGAATATTCCTATATGCTCCCACTAAATCTTTTGTTATCACAGATTTAATCTTTTATCTTGACCCAAGTAAAACTCTTTGACTATCTAGTCAAAACAAAAGATCCCATTTCTGAGATGCTTGTTCCAATCCCAGATTGAACTTTGTAGTTTATAAACTTTATTTGAATTCATTAAGTTATAAAACCTTTTAGGCTGTGTCACATGCACATCCTTTGATGTATTCCTTTTAAGGAATACAATTTTATCTTCATATGCCAAATCTCTTAGTGTTTTTTACTACAACAACAAGTCTAACAATTAGTAAAGGAATTTCTATCAAGTTCAACAACTTGAACTTGATTTGAAGAAATTCAACCAATATGTCCTTTTATTATATCCATGTAGGTCTTAGCCACAAGACCCAACTACACCTTCTGGTTATCACCCCTTTAGGTGGCGTTGTCAAGGTCCTACCTTGTTAGCTTACATGGATCCCGTCATGACCTTGATTCATTACTCAGATTATGGTATTCAATAGTTTCTAGTTGATTAGTTGGCTCATCCTATATGTCCAACCCATCTGAATTGTAGGATTCACAATCCTCTCATATGTGCTCTACTAGAACTATTTTATTATGTATCACATGACAAACTTGAGATTCCACAAAAACGTGTGATTCTCTTAGTTCTCATTGTACCTCTTTGTTGACCTCGAGCATTTTGAGTTCTACTCTTACTCCCATTGATTCTTTAGAAACTCAATTATCCTATCAAAAAAATACTTTTGTTGTTGGATTGGGACTAATAGTAACAATCAACACGTATGGCTTAGGGTAAACCTTCTCAAGAAACTACTTTCTCAATGTAGGTTTTAATCCTTTAGACATATTGGGACACTCCCAATGATGTCTAATAAACCATTTAGACTGTACATTATTAAGTGATAGATTTATATTTTTTAGTTTAAGAAGATTGGATCAATTTGATAATCATATCATGAATCATCATGGTATAATTACTTCAATCTAACACATCCTCATGTTCAGATGGACTTGACTTGTGATACATTATCATAGTTCATTCCTGAAGGTACTCAAGGCATTGATGTAAAGTATTTCAACATTTGATCTTTTCATCAAAGTCATACTTCATTCATAATCTCCTTGAACTCTTCAAGAGATCAATGCTTCCTTTTACTTGGTACATATCATCATATTACCAGTAAATGGATATGAGGTATAAGTGTTTATCTTTAGCATTTGTTCCATAAGATCTTCATGCATCATATGTATGAGGTCTAATGGAAAGGTTATCCTCTGACTACATTTAGTGAAGGATGTCATGTCACATTGTGCTTGAATAAGACTTGCATGTTTCCTTAGGTTCAATAAATAAGGGAATCTAGATCAAGATCAACATGTATTCTAGGCATGCAATTCTCATATTCACACAAGATGACTAATGCTAATGATATTCTTGAGTTATCAATTATAATCCTTTGGTATAAACATTATAAACATTCATCTTTGGATTATTTCTAATAAATATCACAATATGTTTTCGGGCCAATGCCATACAAAATCATATCTTTGAAATAGAAGCACTAATGATTATTTACTCAAAATCATCATTATCCATACGAGATGCATAAAGAAAATGTTTCTATTCTAATGGAATAATGAAATAGCAGTTCTAATAACTCCATTACATGCCCATTGGGCTAAGATAAATTTAAATGTAGACTATGGTTTCCGCAACACTTGATCTGCCTTGTCCATCTTTGTCCTTCTAAGAGGGCTTTTACTTCTTGTCTGATCCTTCACATTAGTATGTCAGATCTCTTATCTGGTATCATATACCAAAATTTAAGAAGTAATTAAATTAATGTTATGTTGTTTATACCTAAAGTGGAGGCATCAGTGCCATACTTCTTCTTCTTTAGTTCCTCTAACCAGAGTGGACAATTTCTCTTCCAATGTCTAGGCTGGTGATGATGGTGACAATCATTTTTTTGTTTCTTTACTCCACCTTTTGTCTTAAGATCTAAAGACTTGGGCTTTTGGCTAGCTTTAAAACTCTTCTTATCTTTGTCTTTGCCTTTAGATTTCCCCTTTGATTTTTTGATCATCATCATGGACTTGGGTTTGTCTTTCTTCATATATATCTCAGTTATTTTTAACATGCCCAACAACTCTGTTGATAGTTTGTCAAAGTCGTTCATGATATAGTTCATGACAAACTGACTTTGACTGCAAAATCACATCAGTGGCCAACTCTTGGCCCAAGGGGAATCCCATTCTAGCTAGGTTCTTCACATGCCCAATGAGCTTGAGTACATGAGGACCTATTGGATCTCCTTTTGCCATGTTGAACTTGAACAACACCTTGGAGACATCATATCTCTCTTGTCCTTCCTAATCTTGGTACATGTTCTTGAGATGTGTAACCATCTCAACCACCCCCCATGTTCTCATTCTACCTCTGCAACTCATGGTTTATGGAGAAAAACATCATACATTTGGCATCCACAATGTCTTCAACATGTTTCTTATAATCATCCTTGTCAGCCCTTGGAGCATTTTGAGTTGGTTCCTCTAGTTCTAGCATTTCCAGGACATAGAACTTGCACTCCTGCGTGAGACCAATTCTCAGCATCCTGAACTAGTCATGGAAGTTGTTCCCAATAAGTTTTTCCTTCCCAAGGACCAATCACAGAGAAAAGTGATTATTGTTCATTACCATTTGATTCATAAAAGAATTTGCAATTTTGTCAAAAACTCATTTTTTATTTTATTTAATTAGAATTTGGGAAATAATAATTAGGTTTTTAATTAATTATCATTCTCATTATTTTGTTCAAATTGACAACCCTCATGTATCAATTTAGAAAATTACAGAAAACAATTTTCCAATGAGCCAAGATACAAAATGATTCAATTATAACCCAACCTATACCAACGTCCATAATCAACCATTAAGGTAGGCAATCATTCCAATTGCATCATATGCAACTCTTGGATAGATGATACGTGCAACTCTTTGCCATGATCATATGCATGCCTCTAGACTTGGTCTCTTTGAGTCATCAGTTAAGCCTGACCCAATATCCAATACAATAGATACATGCCATGCTTTGTGAAAATCTACTTATCTACCATCACACTTCCACGAGATAGACGGTGCACCATGCTTTGTGCAAATCTACGCTTGGTTGATCAAGATTTTAATGTGTATTTCTATTAGAAAGCATCTTAGACTTAATTTATTTGTTTGAGGGGTTTTATATATATCATATATATACATATGTTACATCCAATCACCAAATATATAGTATATATCATATACATGCTATATCCCATAACGTAGACATGAAATATAAAACAAAAGGTGATGATTATGTCCATGTCTACTTGTAATTCCTTGGAGTCACAAGGAATTATTACCAGCTAGGTCAATCATCACATCACATGTATGAACCTACGATTGATGTAGATATGTGCTTGCCAATCTAGGTAGATCAGTTCAACCCTTAAACTAGTCATCTCTCCTCTTGGTCGGTCGGTTGGTCCTCATGTCCAACCAATGTTTGGACTCCTTCCAAACGTTCGACTGATCCCTCCAGGTAGTCATTTGGTTCCATCGTCCAGTCCTCCATGGTCCTCCAGATGGTCAGATCCTCTCATGAACTGGTCATCTCAACTGGAGATAAACATCTTCAAAGTTGTTGCATGAAAAGAAACTATCCTATTTCTACTTAATTACATTGAATAACAGAAACCTTGAGTTACATTTGAGGGAGCAAAGGAAGGAAAGCATTAACTTTACATTGGGAAGAGGGAGGTAGAGGCTCGGTATGCAGACTGAGATAAATAAGAACCAAACCATCCAACCACAAACAGATAAAGGGTATTGGCCATAACCACGCTACACATACACCATCAAAACCACTTTTAGGGTGACGTGCGTAAATTGCATATATATCATATATATCATATATATGTATATATTAGTTTAGATTACGTGGTCTTTGATCGGATATACACATGACAACAATTTAAATATTTGAATCGTATGCAATAAATAAACAAAAAAACCAAAAAATTGATCACATCGATGATCACAAAATATAGTAAATTGACGTGGCTTTGATACCACTGTTAGAAAATACAGGCACAGAATATAGCAGCGAAAACAAAATTTTTATCTGTTTGTATTTCCATAACAGAAAGATCATGTCAACTACTATGAAATAGAATGGATGATTTTATCAAGTTATACTTGGTCCTAGAGCAAGTCTAGTAAAAAACTCACTTCTTTGCAACTGCTGATAAGTTGCTCATGGACAATGGTTTTGTAGCTCCTGGTCTTCACCACAAACAACGAACAAGATAGCTTCTGCAACACTCCTGTGCTCAGGCCACAGACTGGTCGGGCTATGAATTGCATGATGCAGTTGTCCTCCTAACAGCATCCAACAGACTCTTGTCTCTAGAGTAGTCCACACAGACCAACTAGAACTTCTATAATTCACCAAGAATGGACAATAAGAGTTATCCCTCCCATTGGTGTACAGTCACCAATCTTCTCTCTCACAAGGACAATAATTATTTGTTCTCTCCCTTTGGATATCCCTCCCTGTCGGAGGACTTGCCTGATCTCTCTTGGTTACCACAAATAGAGAGGACAACAATTGTCTAGTAGAACTGGTTCTCAATTTCCTATGTTGTATCTTGGGAATCCCCCAATACCCCTCCTTTTATAGGCGAGGTATGGGCTAGGGTTCCCAGTCTGTATGGGATTTCATAGGATTGGAAAGGATCGGAAGAACTTGAACTTTCACAACCTACAACACTCAAAACAATCATTTCTCACACCCAAGCGGTCGTTTGGCAGTTTCAGAAATGCACACAATTTTTGCAATTTTGATTCCAATTAATATACATATTAATTTTACTTGCATCTCAAGTAAGTGTAATCAAAACTATTCGAGAAACATCCTGAACCTTCATTCGACCCCAATTGGGTTGTATCACTCACCCAGATGGCTGTTTGGTGAGTTGAAATGAGTTGAATGGTTCAATCATATTGAACCGGTTGGTTCAAGGGAATAACTAACAGTATTCGATCCTTGATCTACCTGACCACCCAAATGACCATATCAACTTCTTGAGACACCCATCTGGTTGTCCAAACAGTCATCTCACTCAGTGAGATGGTTGTTTGGCATACATGGTCATCCAACCGAGTGATTAGTTATGTGAATTGAATACCTAAACACTTTAGTAAATAATCCAATTGTCATTCAAGATCAAACTCCCTTCTAGATGAGTTCCTATGTGTGTGACCCTATGGGTACTATATCATGTTGGCAGTGAATGTTCATAATTAGCTTATGACATCACAATCAAGGAGAGGTGCCTAGTCTCACATCAGTGCTACCCAAGTGAATGGAAAGTTGGAGAACAACTTCAACCTACAATCTACATAAGGTGTTATAGTGATTGTATAATTCCTTTATCTCTGATATACAGGATGAACTTGAGGCATGGGGGTCATCCTCTCAACATTCAATCCATTTTTCATGAACCAAGAGCAGTCTATCTGAGATAATGTGACCTCAATATCATATATTGATTCACATGTGCATGCACATGCGTTTCTCAGTCTCGCTTACCAAGTGGCCAGGATATCATACTCCAGTAGGAGGGACAAATCCCATATTAATCACTCACAGTCTATCCCCATGTGTCAAATTCTCCCAATCATCACCATTATAACAACCCATTTTTCAAGATTGCATTTGATGATGTCAAAGTGTACCCAACGACATGTGACAAATGCAGTGATTGCAGATCTAAGAATCACAATCACAACCTTCACTATGAGGGATGACTCTGACCACCACAACCATGTGTCACTCTCAAGGTGGTTCTGTCATGATATACTATTCCTACCATGTATCTGTGTCCTTTGTTTTATATTGACATATCATGACTTAGTAGACTCAGTCATCAACCAACTCACACTCTAGTCTTATGTGTTACTGGTGTCTATCTACCTTCCATAGTAACAAACGACTAGGGACATAATGAGAATATGTATGTGTACTCTTTCCACAAGGCTAATACATGAAGACATTCATCATTGAGCAATATCATTTGCTAGACATACACTCTATATCCTCACTATCACATAACTGAGTGAAACAAATGAATTGGAAGCTCGACTTTTATATATTTTATTATTAATCAAATCCCTTTAGGCAATTATGCCATGTCAATCATCATATGATTGGCTCTACAGGCATACCTTACCAACAAGTTGGCAAGGTGCAATGGCACAACCTCTGGGCAGTGTATAGAGGTGGAAGAAGGTACTTGGATGGTTGGATTTAGACTAAATCTATGTCTTGTGGAACCAACGACTAAGATTGGCCAAAACATACATGGTGGATTGAGTGCAAAATAAGAGGGGAAGGAAGAAAAACTTGAGCACATTGTCTACATGTGTGCTTGGCCCAGAAAGGGAGGCCATGGGTGATAATATCCAAATTTAGGCATGTATACTAAGTATTTATCTATAGTTTCGTGCCATTATACCCTTAATATATCAAAAATAACTCTAGATACTAATCTTTTTGTAATTTAAATCTTTTTGAAGATAAAGTTTCTCAACTAGCCAATTTTGGGATTTGCAGGCACCGATCATAAGAAAATACCAATCCTCCAAATTCTACCCAACGAATTCGGTCAGGTTCCTCTAAATTTGGTCAGGTTCACCCCTGACTTTTTACAGCAATACACATCAACGTTCCTTCAAATCTTTTTCTTTGGAAGACAATTGAAGGACCTTATTTTGATGGTGTCTTACGATGGTACTAATCAAAGGGAATCCCCTAAGGTCCTTCTTATGATGTTGCGTTCTAATGGACCGCTATTCTGATGGATTGTCTTTTGATGGTCAGTTTTGAAGGTCACGAATGAAGACCAACAACTCATTCTAAGGAACACTTTCATGACCACCTTCCTAAGGAATGAATTTTCTTGAGTTCACCTGAATTAGGTTTGGTTCATTCCCCTCCTCCTTCAGCCTTTTCCTTTAGAAGAAAGATGGAGATATGCCTTTTGAAGGCCACCTTCTTGTGGTTTTCCTTTTTATGGTTCACCTTTTGAACTTAACTTCTGATGGCACCAGCTGAAGGAACACCTTCTAATGGTCCACCCTAAGCCATTCCTGCAAACTGAAGGAACAAATGCAGTCAGGTTCACCCAAATTTAGTCAATTTCACTTACACTAACATGTACTCTCCGTCTAACCCTATAAATACCCACCCCTTGCTACCTAGAAAGGATCTCCAAACTCCAGTTTCACATACTTATGCAGTTCTAATCTTTGGTTCCTAGAGCTCCATCCTTGAACTCTAAGTCCCAGAGGGCTAAAGAAGCTCATCCTATACCCATCCCTTTGGTTTGCCTCCATCCACCATCATTTTCCATCATCTTCTACCTTCATCATTCACCTTCCATCTAGTTTATCCATCATTCTACCACTTCCTAACCATTTCCAGAACCTTCCACCTCCATATACCCATCCAAGATTGTTGTTTGGGTAGAATCAAGAAGAAAGGAGGGCAAGAAGTCTATAAGATATAGGAGGATGATGCCAAGGACAAGATCCAACCTTTTTGAAGGCTAAGAAGTGAGATCAACCTCACTTTCACTAGATAAATCTCTTCTTCTTCCCTTTTCTTCTACTATTGTTCTTTGTTTCCATACAAATGATATTCTTCCATCTTTGTTCGGTGTCAACTATGCTTGTCTATGACTAGTTGAGATCCTTCTTGGCTATGTTGCCTATTTTGGGCATGTTTATACACTTTTACCTTATGCAAGTAGTTTTATTCCAGATCTAGTGTATTTTCTTTTCTATCTTCTATTTTTAATTATGATTGTTGGGTTGGTTGATCTCTTTCTTTCTTGAACCTTCATTTGTAGCGAGATGGAGAGATTTTCTATGGAAATGGGTAGCAAGGGTAGCTTGGGTCAAAGTTTGAGAGGAGGACATCCAAGGGAGAATCTTCCTAGAACACAAGTTGGATAAATCTGACCCAAAACCTTGAATTTGTATGCATCTAGTTGAATTTGGTCAGGTTCCCTCAAATTTGGTCAGGTTCTCTCAAATTTGGTCAGGTTCAGCCTAATGTGTGAGAATTCACAATTTGTGTTCTGTGCAGGTTCTCTACTGTTCCTACCATCTCTGAATATTCTGGACCTGAGAGGGTATCCAAAATATTCAGAGGTGTTAATCTGTTATCCTTAAGAGAGGTTTTGGACCATGAATGTGTTTTAGACACACTGTGCGAGAGTGAGCGGGATGACCCCCACAAGAGTAGCTACCAAAATGCTCGCTACATTTGGATGTTAGTTGCTTGATAGGGTGTTCGAGGGTTGTCTATGCCTGAGAATGGGTGCAAAGACTTCCCAACTTGTGGTTACATAGCCATGAACACTTCTCCTAATTAGTAAGATTCAACATACTTTGTTTTCGTTACTTTACTTTGTTTTGATACATATCATTTTGCTAGAATCATTGTAAATCTTTGCATATATCAACTATCAATTTTTCTTAATTGACATAGGAATGGGATCTTAGGCTTCCTAAACGTCCCACATCCCTATAATTGACCTTGTATATCTACTTCAACCCTATATTGAGTTGTGGGGGTCTTTGAAGGTTTTAGGTTATAAATTTAAAGTCTGATCCTTCTGAATCCACCTCTTTTTAGACGCACAATTTAGTCCAATCAATGGGCCATCCCAAATATAAGTAAATAAGATAAAATTTAGAGATAAAACAAGGTTATATAAGGCAACTTTGTAACTTGGGCTGCAAAGGTCCTATTAACACAACTTTTGTGTCATTGGAAATGTAACTGAAAACTCTAGAACATGACATGCATTAGAGTGCCAAGAGATCTTAGAAACAATGTTCAAAATTAATTGCAAGAGCATGATACATCAATCATTGAACCTAGCTCAAACTTAGGTTTTAAATGTCACATCTTGGAACAAAAAAATTAATGCAACTACAATTTAAGCCCCAAATCACTGTATCCATGTACTCGAAATCAAATTGAGTGAGACGTGTCACTAATAGATAGAAAAGGTGTACATAAGAGGAGATGGAAAGTTAATTTATTACATAAAGTTCCAAATCTAATAATCCATCACATAATCATAAAAATAAACAAATTCAAAGCTTTCTATATAATCATAAATCTTGATTGAATATAAAACCAACTTCTTTCATGAAGCACCTACCCACATTTCTCATACATTACCTAAAGTTTATGTGCATAAGCCAGCCAGGTGTTAAATACCTAAAAAAATGATATAATCATACAAAATTATTATAAAAAGTATGGTGAAAATTCAAATTAGATTATATGCTTGTGATTGAAGTACAAATTACTAGTTGTATATAGTGGATGACCTATGAGGTTGTTCTCGAATTGACATCCATATGCTTCATCACATAGTATCTGCACACCCAACCATTATCTTATGTAGGGAACTATAGTTTCATAGTTATGTGAGATGCTTATAAAGAAAATATGAAGATTTGATATTAGATTTGGAGTCATAAAACTAACTCAATGCTCCTCCATTATAATGTTTTCTTTTGTCTATCTAGAACTCCTACACCCTCATGTAATGCTTTTATACCCCTACAAGTTAAAGTAATACATGTAGTTGCATGATTAAGTAGTTATATAATGACAGAAACTGACACGCTTAAGCAGTGTGTTAAACGCAAGTGCACGTATCGAAGTAATATAGGCCTTGTGAGGCCCAAGTCGAACTCAGGGAAACATAAATTTCAGTAGACTACTACTAACCAGTGTTCAGAAAATCGGCCTAATCGGCCGAATAATCGGCCGAATATTCATTTTCGTGGGTGGAGCGAACCGCTCAGGCCTAATCGGACATAAAATCGGCCTGGACCGATTATTCGGCCGACTAGGCGCTTAAAAGGCCGAATATTCTCTGATTTTCTAAATTAGGCCCATCAAAGAAAAAAAAATGTCCACTTAAGTGAACCCCAACCCGACTCCCCACCCCACCTTCCCGACACTCGACTCACCATGACTCTTCTCTATCGTGAACCCGGGTCGTGGAACCAGCAGCGCTAGGGCTGCGATCTCCTCCGCCTCAACTCTCCGGTGGCCACTAAGATGTCCGGCGGCGGCTTCCTCCTCCGACGGTGGTGTCTCCTCCCTCGCCGGCTCTCCACCTTGGCGCAGGCTGCACAGGTGGTTCCCTCTCCCCCGGAGCCTCTCTGGATCTTGGCCGTAGGTGCCACTGCTGTGGGCGTGGAAGAAGCAACACATCTGGCGGCGACAACATTTCTTCGGAGCAAGCTAGCAGCGACGACGCCAGCTTCATTTCTCCACTACCGTAAGTCCTCTTTTTCAATTAATACCCAATACTTGGATGCAGGTGGTTTTTCCTCGACGGAGGCATTGGACTCGGTGGACTCCTCAGGTTCTGTCACCTCCTCCTCCTCCATCTGCCTCATCTTTGTCGTCATTTATAGATTCAGCGTCGGTGTTGCCTTTGGGCAGCAGGACAAAGTCCATAGTCTCCATGAACCCTCTCTTCCTGCTGTCAGCTCCAGTTCCAACTCAGCTCCAGGCAAGGCTCAGGAAAGATACAAGGACAAAGAGAAGGAATATAGTTGGGAGGGTGAGAGAACTAAGTTCTAAACCCAGGCAAAATGATGCTGGCATGGAAAACAGGGTTACTACCAAGAAAAATGAAGAAATACAAGACGCTGACGATGCACAAGATATTACTATGCAAAAAGATACCTCCCATCCAGTACCTTCTCACGTGTCAGCCTCAAAGCTTCAGGAGCGCATAAAAAAGTAAGTGTAAACTCCATTGAGTCCTTTCTCTAGAATGTTTCTTCATTTCTGCTAAACAACATAATTACTGCTGAAAATGTGCTAAGACTGAAGCTTTCTCTGATACACTACAACTTTACTGTGCACATGTTTCACAATTTTTGTGATACATAACTATATAAGTGATGCAACTTTTATTTTGATTCTTTGTCATTTATTTTATTTGAGAAGCCAAAACATAACACAAGCTTGAATCACTCGTATATGATGTAAGAATACTTCAGATTCATTTATCAAATGAATCCAAAGTAAGAATACTTCTACAGATCACCCTAGTTTTGGTATTTTTATGAAACTCTTCTGGACAATTGCAGGATAACTGCTTCATATTTGTCCCCTCAACTGGTAGAATGCAAGATTGGTGCTCTGACAGGTGCCCAGACTACAGTATTTGTCCTCATGAGAATTAGAGTTCTATCATATAATGTTGTAGGTTCACTAAATTCATATTTCTCTATATTGGGATTTGTTTTTGTTCTTAGATGTGGATTAGATTTAAGGGGGATTAAACATATTTAGACACCTACCGCTTCATTGTTCCATTGCACCACTTTATACATTCTTGAAAAATCTCTACAGTTTTAGATGCAATGCGTTTAGCTGGATTTTGGATCTATCCTTATAAATCCCGAATCCCGAATAGGTGACTATGCAAATGATAATTACATTACATAGATAAAAGAGGAGTATATATCGGCTTGAAACACATCCACGGTAATTTACTTATCATTGTCATTATTATATGGTCAATATATAATTTACATATCTTTATGGTTAATATTAAAAAAAATCAAAACCGATTAAAACCGAATATTCTCCCGCTTATACTCCCGCATACCGTATATACTCTATTCAGTACCCTCTCTGCCCGTACACCGATTACCGCTTTTCAGAACACTGCTACTAACTGGTCACGATCAGCTAGACCGATTGGAAAAGTTGATTGTTGGTTTTGAAACAAAATAAAAACAAAGAGAAAACAAAAGCGAGTGATGATTAAATGTTTAGTTTAATCAAATGGAATGGGAACCCTTAGGGTTACAGTTTCACCATGAGGTCTCGTTGCATGTAATTATACACAACTAACATAATTTGTGCCTTATCCCTGATTATGGCCTATAGTTAAAATTGCTTGCTTCAACAATACAATTTACTACCTAGTTCTAGGTTAGTTCCATGCCAGTAGTAACTTATACCCTAGATCTAAGTGCTTTAATAAATTCTCTGGGAATCCGCCATTAACTGTACATTACCTTGTCTAAGGAATTTATTGGTTAATGTGTTAATCATGCTTTCTCAACCACTAATCCTCTGTCAAGAGCAATTAACAGTAATAGAAACCAACTATGGTGATCAAGCATAGAAAATTGCGATAGAAACTTGATAACATATCGGGGGGAATTGAGACAAATTATGATAATCAATGGAAAATTGGCATACAGTGATTCCCTGGGCCACTCCCAGTCCTAAAGACAATGGGGATTATCCTCTCATGTTCATCTCAATGATACACATGGAGAAGAAAGAGGTATGAATGCAGTCGATCGATCGTGGCAATTCTGAACGAAGTCCTGATCTAACGGTGTCAATACCATCGACGGGGTGTCGATGCTATCAACACCTTAGGTTGCACTTTCGTCGCTTCAAAATTGAGATCAACTTGTTGACTTCTCGATACTATCAACCAGATCGTCGATAGTATCGACGTGTTGACTTTTCTTCTGCTGAGATAATCTCGAGACCATCGACAGTGTGGTCGATGGTATCGACCTGGATGCTTTCCCTCTGCCTTGGTTACTATTGCCATGTCGATAGTATCGACGAACCTGTCGATGGTATCGACAGGTTCTGGAATATAAAGTGTTGGTATGTATGCCCATAGAGCAAGTCATGTGATGATTTCAATGGGATATTTTGTAAATGATTTGAATAATAATAAATGCAATTTCCGATCTATATGTTTTAACTGTTTCTGAGATGATAGTATAACATGATAGATGTTTAAAGAAATATTTTACTCGATGACGCATGCTTTTGGGTTGCGGACCTAAACGATGAGATCATACGGATGTTAAGAGTATACATTCTTGTTTAGTCCCTAGTCAGTTGTTATTGAGGAAATAACCATAGACATCAATAACACTGAAGACTAGATTGTGTGTTGGTTGATGACAGAATCTCATTAGTCATGATATAGTGATATCAAACTAAGCACATAGGTACTTGTTAGAGAACAAGTGTACCGGACATACCCATCGTGAGAGTGACACATGGAACCATGATTTGGTAGTCACAGTCAGCTCTCACAATGATGGTGGTGAATGTGATTCTTTGACCTGAAATCACTACACTCAACACATGTCGTCGGGTACACTTTGACATCATCAAACGAAGTCCTAAAACATGGGTTGTTATAAAGGTGATGATTGGGTGACTTTGACACATGGGGCTTTTGAGGGGTGAGTGATAGACATGGGATTTGTCCCTCCTAAGGGATTTTGATGTCCATGGCCACTTGATGAGTAGGATTCAGAAAGGCATGCACTTGCATGTGTGAAATAATATGTGATATTGATGTCACACACATCTCACCCAGTCTGCTCTGAGATTAAGGAAATGGATGAACGTTGAAAGGATGATTGTACCGTGCCTTGAGTTCATTCAGGACATTAGTGACAAAGGAATTATACATTCACTATAACACCATTCACGGATTGTAGGATTGAAAGTTGTTCTCCAACTTTCTATTTCACTTGGGTAGCACTGATCCACCGCTCTTTGCTTGTGATGTCATAAGTGTTATGGACTTTCAATGCCAACATGAAATGGACCTACAGGGTCACACACATAGGATTTAACGTGGAAGAGGAGTTTATCCACAAACAATGTTTAGATTGATTAATAAAGGATTTTAGTAGTTCAGTTAAACACTCAGTTGATTGATAGCTCAAAATCATAGTGTTCAAGGTGTTGGACCAATTGATTAGAGTATCAGATTGATTGAAACTACAATTGACTGATTTTGCATAGTCTGCACTTCCAACTGATCGGCTCATGTGATGAACTGATCGGCTCAGGTTGGTGAACCGATTGGCTCAATTGGTGAGACGATCGACTCACGTAACAATGAGACGATCAACTCAATTGTTGAACCGGTCGATTCATGTGACCAACTGAGATCGTTTGGAAAGTCTGATGACTATTTTGCAAATACAATTTGTTTCACTTGTACAAATTTGATTTGAACAAGGACTAATATTTGATTAGTCAGAAACAAACATGGAAAGTCAATTCGAGTTGGACCAGGAGCATGAACCGATCAGCTCAAGCATGAACCGGTTATCTTAGATGCCCCAAACGATCAGTTCAGGTGTGAACCGATCGACTGAGGTCACCAACCGACCATTTCAGGGATGAAACGATCAGTTCAGCTGACGCAGATTGGTTGTTTTGTGGAAAATCTCAAACCCTTCTACTCCTGCTTTAGTCTCGCATTGCCCGGGGTAGAGAACCATGTCCCATGACCCTCCTATATATAGGGGTATTGGGGGCTTCTCACAGTACAACTCAGAACACTAGTTGCTCTACAAAGTTGTTGTTCTCTCTGGTTTTGGTAACTGAGAGAGCCCGAGCAAGTGCTACTCGATAAGGCAGGCACAGCAAGGGAAGGACAACTATAGAAAAGTGACTGGTGGTAGGAGAGTGTGTCGGTGACTAGTATGCTGATAGGAGGGTGCGACTCCTTGTGATTCCTTATGGGACAAGGAGATCGGAGTTCCAGGTGGTCCGTGTGGACTACTTCAGAGGCGGGAGACTTCTTCCGCTCGGAGGACAGTTGTCAATCCTAACAGTCCTAGTGAGACCAGGAGCTGCACAGACACCGTCCAAGACAGGAGGTGAAGACCGCGCAAGCCGCAAGGTATTGTCGCCGAGCATGCCTTGGGACAAGGTACGCCTCTACAAACCATCCTTCCTATTGTGAATATGTTGACGCGATTCCTTTATTATGGGTTTGGGAGAAGATTTTTTTTTTGTTTTTGTTGCCTTCTCTGTCTCCCCTAAAACCCAATAGTGGTATGAGAGCCACGTCAACTTCTCTAAACTTTAGGATTATCGATGTGATCGATTTTGATTTGTCGCCTTTATTTATTGCATACGATGTGAATAAAATTGGCTTTATGAATGTCCAATCCTAAATCCCTATATACATATATGATATGTAATATGAATGCACTCGATACGCGTCACCCTTAAACGAGTTTTGTGGTGGATGTACAACATGGTTATGGCCAATAAACCCTATATATGTGGTTTCTTGCATCTCGGTATGCGCACTGATTCCCTATCTCCTATTCCTGATGTAACTCGAGATAACTCGAGATTTCTTTCCTACCTTTGCTCCCCCCGAATGTAACTCGGGGTTTCCTTTTTCAAATGTAAAATAGGATATATTTTTATTTCCTGTTATGTCAAAGAACGGCAGATTTTTTTTGACGAACAGTTTGAGGAGCGAGACGAGCGGGTGGCAGCCTGAGGAGATGCACGACGACCAGTGAACCGATCGGCTGGAGGTGCCAGTCGATCGGCTGGGGGCACCCAACCGACCGGCCTGATGGTGAGCAGATCAATCATGGAGATGAGTTGATCAAACCCAAAAAGGCAAAGCACAAAGTTCATCTTGTACATGTTGCATGTGATGTGGAACTAGATGACCGTGATTCCTCTTGGCTCAAGGAATCACATTAGGATGGCCATAATCATTACTTTTATCATTTCGCATGTTTTCTGTGGGATATAGCATGTATATGATACTTACTATATTGTGGTGATTGGATATGTATATGTACCTATAAAAATCAAATCCCTCATTAAATATTAAAGTTTTAGATGCCTTCTAAATGTGACACACATGAAAAGCTTGATCGGACAAGTGTGGGCACACCCTAGCATGGTACATCGTCTATCTCGTGGAAGCGTGAAGGATGGATATGTGGGTCTACCCTAGCAGGGTGCATATTCATCATGTTGGCTTTGGGTCAGACTTAACAAGGTGACCTAGATAGGATCTATCACCTTGAGGCATGGAGGTGATCATGGCAAGGAGTTGTGCATGACATCTTTCAAGAGTTGCATATGATTCAATTGGAAAAAGTTGCCTACCTGGAAGATCTGAGTTGTGGGTGACATACCTAGCTGGTCCAGGACTCAGAGGATTTCAGGATCTTGACCCACTAGAAGATTGTACACTGCAATCTTCTGAATTGATGGTGAGGGCTGTCAATTTGAATCAAAATAGTGGGAGAGGTAATTAATTAAAGGCCTAATTAACTACTATAAAATTTTATTCAAATCAAAAGGAGTTTTGACAAATGTAATTTTCTCTTGTAGAATGGTAAAAGAATCATCTTTTAAGATGGGAAAATTAATTGAGAATAAATTCCATAACTGGTTGGGGATTGTGAGAAGTGTTCTGTACAATCCAAAAATACCGGTAGCCTTTGAATCCACTCTATGTGCACTTAAGCAGAAGGATAGTTCATTGATGGGGATCAATGGAATAAAGTCTAAGGACAAAGGTGAGGGAGAGAGGGGTTCTCTCGCCAAACCAATGTCGGAATCTTCTACGCTCAAAACATGGAGAGGATGGAAGGAACGATGGAAGAAGAAGCGAGAGATAGAGATATCTACTTCTGGTGTATACGTTATAGAGATTAACTTTACTACTTCTTTGTCATGGGTACTTGATACCGGATGTGGATCTCACATTTGTTCAAATGTGAAGGATCTTAAAAGAAGTAGGCCTTTGGTGAAAGGCGAGGTTGAACTACGTGTTACCAATCGGGCAAGAGTTGCCTCCAGTGTCGTAGGAACCTATGAGTTAACTCTACCTAGTGGGCTAATAATAGAGTTGAAGAACTGCTATTATGTACCTGCCATAAATAGGAATATCATTTCCATTTCTTGTTTGGACAAGGATGGTTTTGAATTTCTTATTAAGAATAGAAAGTGTTCCATTTCGAAAGATGGGATCTTTTATGGCAGTGCCCCAATGTCTTATGGTCTATACTTGATAGATCTAGAAACAAGCGTATACAACATAAACACCAAAAGGAAAAAAAACTCAACAACTCAAACAAAATGTATCTTTGGCATTGTTATGTAGGGCACATAAATGAGAAACGTATTTCTAGACTCCATAAAGATGGTTATCTAGACTCTTTTGATTATGAATCAATAGAGACATGTAAATCTTGTTTGTTGGGCAAGATGACCAAGACTCCCTTTTTAGGTAAAGGTGAGAGAGCTAGTGATCTATTAGGACTCATACATACTGATGTATGTGGGCCTTTTAGAACTAATGCTAGAGGTGGGTATCAGTACTTCATTACCTTCACTGATGACTTCAGTAGGTATGGCTATGTGTACCTAATGAAACATAAGTCAGAAATCCTTGAAAGGTTCAAAGATTTCATGAATGAAGTACAGAAACAACTTGGTAAAAGTATTAAAGCACATCGATCTGACCGAGGTGGAGAATACTTAAGCTAGGAGTTTGAGGACCTTCTGCGAGCCCTTGGTATTGTATCACAATGGACTCCGTATGGAACACCACAACATAACGATGTGTCTGAAAGAAGGAATCACACTTTACTGGATATGGTGCGATCAATGATGAGTTTTGCTGATCTTTTGATTTCCTTCTGGGGTTATACTCTCAAAACCTCCGTGTTTACACTTAACCGAGTACCATCTAAATCGGTTCAAAAGAAACCATATGAGATATGGCACGGGAAACGTCCTGATTTGTCTTTTATTAAGATTTGGGGTTGTGAGGCTTACGTTAGGAAAATATTTCCTAATAAGCTTGGACCCAAGTCCGATAAATGTTATTTTGTTGGATACCCCAAGGAAACGAGGGGATATTATTTATACCACCCTACTGACAACAAAGTGTTTGTTGCTAGGATAGCTGTGTTCCTGGAAAAGGAATTTATTTCCAAAAGAAATAGTGGGAGGAAAATAGAGCTTGAAGATGTTCAAGCCCAACAAGAAAACATTGAACCGGTAGATGTACAAGAGGAACATAGAGATTCACAAGGTGTTGTGGAATCTCAGTCTCCTCAAGTAACACAAGGACCTCGTAGATCTAGTAGGACACACCTTGAACCTGAGAGATTTGGATACCTTGTGACTCAGGAAGGTGGTGAGTTGATCATAGATGATGATCCAACTACCTATCTAGAGGCTACGGAGGGACCATATTCTGAGAAATGGCTTGAGGTCATGAAATCCAAGATGGAATCCATGTACTCCAACAAAGTATGGACTTTGGTGGAACCACCTGAAGGGGTAAAGCCCATAGGGTGCAAGTGGGTCTTCAAGAAGAAGACCGACATGGATGGCAATGTGAAAACTTATAAAGGCAGATTGGTCACAAAGGGTTTCTGACAAGTTCAAGGTGTTGACTATGACAAAACTTTTTCTCCAGTTGCCATGATTAAGTCCATCAGGATTATGCTTGCTATTGCGGCTTACTATAACTATGAGATTTGGCAAATGGATGTTAAAACCACATTCCTTAATGGGAATATAAATGAGGATGTGTACATGACACAACCTGAAGGTTTTATAGATCCAAAGAATGCCAATAAAGTCTGTAAACTACAAAGGAAAATCTATGGATTGAAGCAAGCATCTCAGAGTTGGAATCTTCAATTTGATGAGGAAGTCAAAGTGTTTGGCTTTATTCAAAATGAAGATGAACCTTGTGTGTACAAGAAGGTTAGTGGGAGCACGACCACATTCCTCATATTGTATGTGGATGACATACTATTGGTGGGGAATAATGTCACAGCCTTAGAGAAGGTAAAGACTTGGCTTGGGAATACTTTCTCAATGAATGACTTAGGAGAAGCATCCTACATTCTAGGTATTAAGATCTATAGAGAGAGATTTAAAAGGCTTCTCAGACTAAGTCAAAGCACGTACATTGATAAAGTGTTGAATTGGTTTAGTATGGAGAACTCAAAGAGAGGCAACATCCCCATGCTACATGGAGTCACCATCTCTAGAGCTCAATGTCCCCAATCTTGTGAAGAGAGGGAGCATATCAATGGGATCCCATATGCATCAGCCATCAGATCCATCATGTACTCTATATTGTGCACATGCCCAGATGTCTTGTATGCCCTTAGAATGATGAGCAGGTACCAGTCAGATCCCAAGGATGCTCACTGGACAACCATAAAGAACATCCGCAAGTACTTGGGAAGGACTAAGGTTCAGTTCCTTGTATACGGCGATGAGGAAGAACTGGTTGTAAAGGGTTACACCGATTCGAGCTTCCAAACTGACAAAGATGATTACAGATTGCAGTCAGGATTTATATTTTACCTAAACAATGGAGTTGTGAGCTGGAAGAGTTCCAAGCAAGAAATAGTTGTCGATTCTACTACAGAGGCCGAGTATATCACTGCTTCACCTGCAACAAAGGAGGCTGTGTGGATCAGGAAGTTCATCTCTGAACTTGGTGTAGTTCCCAGTAGCTGTGATGCAATTGAGCTTTATTGTGACAATAATGGAGCTATTGCTCAAGCTAAGGAAACCAGATCACATCACCAGTCCAAGCACATACTGTGGCGCTTCCATCTCATATGAGAGATCGTACAGTGAGGAAATGTGAAGATTTGCAAAGTACCAACTGAAGACAACATAGCTGATCCACTGACTAAGGCCCTTTCTCAGCAGAAGCATGATGGCCATGCTAGGTCACAAGGACTGAGGTTCCTAGGTGACTGGCTCTAAGTACAAGTGGGAGTCAGTTGGTATGTATGCCCATAGAGCAAATCATGTGATGATTGTAATGGGATACTTTGTAAATGATTTTAATAATAATAAAGGCAATTTCCGATCTATATGTTTTAACTATTTTTGAGATGATAGTGTAACATGATAGATGTCTAAAGAATTGTTTTACTCGATGAAATATGCTTTTGGGTTGAGGACCTAAACGATGAGATCAGACAGATGTTAAGAGTATAAATTTTTTTTAGTCCCTAGTCGGTTGTTATTGAGGAAATAACCATAGACATCAATAACACTAAAGACTAGATTGTGTGTTGGTTGATGACAGAATCTCATTAGTCATGATATAGAGATATCAAACCAAGCATATAGGTACTTGTTAGAGAACAAGTGTACCGAAAAGACCTACCGTGAGAGTGAAACATGGAACCATGATTTGGTAGTCACAGTCGGCTCTCACAGTGATGGTGGTGAGTGTGATTCTTCGACTTGAAATCACTACACTCAACACATGTCGTTGGGTACACTTTGACATCATCAAACACAGTCCTGAAACATGGGTTGTGATAAATTTGATGATTGGGTGACTTTAACACATGGGGCTTTTTAGGGGTGAGTGATAGACATGGGATTTGTCCCTCCTAAGGGAGTTTGATGTCCATGGCCACTTGATGTGTAGGATTCAGAAAGGCATGTGCATGCATGTGTGAATCAATATGTGATATAGATGTCACACATATCTCACCCAGTCTGCTCTGAGATCAAGGAAATGGATGAACGTTGAAAGGATGACTGTACCATGCCTTGAGTTCATTCAGGACATTAATGATAAAGGAATTATACATTCACTGTAACACCATTCACGGATTGTAGGATTGAAAGTTGTTCTCCAACTTTCTATTTCACTTAGGTAGCACTGATGTGTGACTAGGCACCACTCTTTTCTTGTGAAGTCATAAGTGTTATGGACTTTCACTGCCAACGTGAAATGGACCTGTAGGGTCACACACATAGGATTTAACCTGGAAGAGGAGTTTATCCACAAACAATGTTTAGATTGATTACTAAAGGAGTTTACTAGTTCAATTAAACACTCAGTTGATTGATAGCTCAAAATCATAGTGTTCAAGGTGTTGGACCAATTGATTAGAGTATCAGATTGATTGAAACTGCAATTGACTGATTTTGCACAGTCTGCACTTCCAATCGATCGGCTCACATGATGAATCGATCGTCTCAGGTTGGTGAACCGATCGGCTCAACTGGTGAGATGATTAGCGCATGTATCAATGAGACGATCAGCTCAATTGTTGAACCGGTCGATTCATGTGACCAATCGAGATCGTTTGGAAAGTCAAAAGACTATTTTGCAAATACAATTTATTTCACTTGTACAAATTTGATTTGAACAAGGACTAATATTTGATTAGTCAGAAACAAACAAGGAAAGTCAATTCGAGTTGGACTAGGAGCATGAACCGATCGGCTCAAGCATGAACCGATCGGGTCAGATGCCCCAAACGATCGGTTCAGGTGTGAACCGATCAGATGAGGTCACCAACCAACTGTTTCAGGGATGAAACGATCGATTCAGCTGACATAGATTGGTTGTTTTGTGGAAACTCTCGAACCCTTCTACTCCTACTTTAGTCCCACATTGCCCGGGATAGATAACCCTGTCCCATGACCCTCCTATATATAAGGGTATTGGGGGCTTCTCACAGTACAACTCAGAACACCAGTTGCTCGGAAAATTTATCGTTCTCTCTGGTTTTGGTAACCGAGAGAGCCCGAGTAAGTGCTACCTGATAAGGGAGGCACAACAAGGGAAAGACAACTGTAGAAAAGCGACTGGTGGCAGGAGAGTGTGTCAGTGACTAGTACGCTGACAGGAGGGTGTGACTCCTTCTGATTCCTTATGGGACAAGGATATCGGAGTTCCAGGTGGTCTGTGTGGACTACTTTAGAGGCGGGAGACTTCCGCCACTCAGAGGACAGCTGTCAATCCCGACAGTCCCGGTGAGACCAGGAGTTGTACAGACACCGTCCAAGATAGGAGGTGAAGACCACACAAGTCGTGAGGTATCGTCGTCGAGCAAGCCTCAGGACAAGGTACGCCTCTACAAACCATCCTTCCTATTATGTAGACTTTGACGCGATTCCTTTATTCTGGGTTTGGGAGAAGATTTTTTTTTATTTTTGCTGCCTTCTATGTCTCCCCTAAAACCCAATAGTGGTATCAGAGCCACGTCAAATGCTCTATACTTTAGGATTATCGATGTGATCGATTTTGGTTTGTCACCTTTATTTATTGCATACGACGTGAATAAAATTAGCTTTATGCATGTCCAATCCTAAATCCAAAAATCCCTATATACGTATATGATATGTAATATGAATGCACTCAATACGTGTCACCCTTAAACGAGTTTTGTGGTGGATTTACAGCATGGTTATGGCCAATAAACTCGATGTATGTGGTTGCTTCATATCAGTCTGTGCACCGATTCCCTATCTCCTATTCCTGATGTAACTCAAGATAACTCGAGATTTCTTTCCTACCTTTGCTCCCCCCGAATGTAACTCGGGGTTTCCTTTTTCAAATGTAAAATAGGATAGATTTTTATTTCCTATTATGTCAAAGAACGGCAGACTTTTTTTGACAACCAGTTCGAGGAGCGAGACGAACGGGTGGCAGCCTGAGGAGATGCACGACGACCAGTGAACCGATCGGCTGGAGGCGCCAGTCGATCGGCTGGTGGCACCCGACCGACCGGCCTGATGGTGAGAAGATCAATCATGGAGATGAGTTGATCAAACCCAGAAAGGAAAAGCATAGAGTTCATCTTGTACAGGTTGCATGTGATGTGGACCTAGATGACCGTGATTTCTCTTGGCTCGAGGAATCATGTTAGGATGGCCATAATCATTGCTTTTATCGTTTTGCATGTTTTCTATGGGATATAGCATGTATATGATACTTACTATATTGTGGTGATTGGATATGTATATGTACCTATAAAAATCAAATCCCTCATTAAATATTAAAGTTTTAGATGCCTTCCAAATGCGACACACGTGAAAATCTGGATCGGCCAACTGTGGGCACGCCCTAGCGTGGTACACCATCTATCTCGTGGAAGCGTGAAGGATGGATATGTGGGTCTGCCCTAGCAGGGTGCATATTCATCGTGTTGGCTTTGGGTCAGACTTAACAAGGTGACCTAGATAGGATCTAGCACCTTGAGGCATGGAGGTGATCATGGCAAGGAGTTGTGCATGACATCTTTTAAGAGTTGCATATAATGCAATTGGCAAAAGTTTCCTACCTGGAAGATTTGATTTGTGGGTGACAGCCCTAGCTGGTCCAGGACTCAGATGATTTCAGGATCTTGACCCACTAGAAGATTGTACGCTACAATCTTCTGAATTGATGGTGAGGGTTGTCAATTTGAATCAAAATAATGGGAGCGGTAATTAATTAAAGGCCTAATTAACTACTGTCAAATTTTATTCAAATCAAATCAAAAGGAGTTTTGACAAATGCAATTTTATCTTATAGAATGGCAAAATAATCATCTTTTAAGATGGGAAAATTAATTGAGAACAAATTCCATAACTAGTTGGGGATTGTGAGAAGTGTTCTGCACAATCCAGAAATACCGGTAGCCTTTGAATCCACTCTATGTGTGCTTAATAAGAAGGATAGTTCATTGATGGGGATCAATGGAACAAAGTCTAAGGACAAAGGTGAGGGAGAGAAGGGTTCTCTCGCCAAACCAATGTCGGAATCTTCTACGCTCAAAACATGGAGAGGATGGAAGGAACGATGGAAGAAGAAGCGAGAGATAGAGATCTCTACTTCTGGTGTATACATTATAGAGATTAAATTTACTACTTCTTTGTCATGGGTACTTGATACAGTATGTGGATCTCACATTTGTTCAAATGTGAAGGATCATAAAAGAAGTAGGCCTTTGGGGAAAGGCGAGGTTGAACTATGTGTTGCCAATGGGGCAAGAGTTTCCTCCAGTGTCGTAGGAACCTATGAGTTAACTCTACCTAGTGGGCTAATAATAGAGTTGAAGAACTGCTATTATGTACCTACCATAAATAGGAATATCATTTCCATTTCTTGTTTGGACAAAGATGATTTTGAATTTCTTATTAAGAATGGAAAGTGTTCCAATTCAAAATATGGGATCTTTTATGGCAGTGCCCCCATGTCTTATGGTCCATACTTGATAGATCTAGAAACAAGTGTATACAACATAAACACCAAAAGGAAAAAACTCAACAACTCAAAACGTATCTTTGGCATTGTTGTCTAGGGCACATAAATGAGAAACACATTTCTAGACTCCATAAAGATGGTTATCTAGACTCTTTTGATTATGAATCAATAGAGACATGTGAATCTTGTTTGTTGGGAAAGATGACCAAGACTCCCTTTTCAGGTAAAGGTGAGAGAGCTAGTGATCTATTAGGACTCATACATACTATTGTATGTGGGCCTTTTAGAACTAATGCCAGAGGTGGGTATCAATACTTCATTACCTTCACTGATGACTTGAATAGGTATGGCTATGTGTACCTGATAAAACATAAGTCAGAAACCCTTGAAAGGTTCAAGGATTTCATGAATGAAGTATAGAAACAACTTGGTAAAAGTATTAAAGCGCTTCGATCCGACTGAGGTGGAGAATACTTAAGCCAGGAGTTTGAGGACCTTATGCGAGCCCATGGTATTGTATCACAATGGACTCCGCCTAGAACACCACAACATAACGGTGTGTCTGAAAGAAGGAATCACACTTTACTAGATATGGTGCGATCAATGATGAGTTTTGCTGATCTTCTGATTTTCCTTCTGGGGTTATGCTCTTGAAACTGCCACGTTTACACTTAACCAAGTACCATCTAAATCGGTTCAAAAGACACCATATGAGATATGGCACTGGAAGCGTCCTGATTTGTCTTTTATTAAGATTTGGGGTTGTGAGGCTTACGTCAGGAAAATATTTCCTGATAATCTTGGACCCAAGTCTGATAAATGTTATTTTGTTGGATGCCCCAAGGAAACAAAGGGATATTATTTATACCACCCTACTGACAACAAAGTGTTTGTTACTAGGACAACTGTGTTCCTAGAAAAGGAATTTATTTCCACAAGAAATAGTGGGAGGAAAATAGAGCTTGAAGAGGTTCAAGCCTAACAAGAAAACATTGAACCTGTAGATGTACAAGAGGAACATAGAGATTCACAAGGTGTTGTGGAATCTTAGTCTCCTCAAGTAACACAAGGACCTCATTGATCTAGTATGATACACCTTGAACCTGAGAGGTTTGGATACCTTGTGTCTCAGGAAGGCGGTGAGTTGATCATAGATGATGATCCAACTACCTATCTAGAGGCTATGGAGGGACCAAATTCTGAGAAATGGCTTGAGGTCATGAAATCTGAGATGGAATCCATGTACTCCAACAAAGTATGGACTTTGGTGGAACCACCTGAAGGGGTAAAGCCCATAGGGTGCAAGTGGGTCTTCAAGAAGAAGACTGACATGGATGGAAATGTGCAAACTTATAAAGGCAGATTGGTCGCAAAGGGTTTCTGACAAGTTCAAGGTGTTGACTATGACGAAACTTTTTCTCCAGTTGCCATGATTAAGTCCATCAGGATTATGCTTGCTATTACGGCTTACTATGACTATGAGATTTGGCAAATGGATGTTAAAACCGCATTCCTTAATGGGAATATAAATGAGGATGTGTACATGACACAACCTGAAGGTTTTATAGATCCAAAGAATGCCAATAAAGTTTGTAAGCTACAAAGGTCAATCTATGGACTGAAGTAAGCATCTCAGAGTTGGAATCTTTGATTTGATGAGGAAGTCAAAGTGTTTGGCTTTATTCAAAATGAAGATGAACCTTGTGTGTTAAAGAAGGTTAGTGGGAGCACGACCACATTCCTCATATTGTATGTGGATGACATACTATTGATGGGGAATGATGTCACAGCCTTAGAAAAGGTAAAGACTTGGCTTGGGAATACTTTCTCAATGAAGGACTTAGGAGAAGCATCCTACATTCTAGGTATTAAGATCTATATAGATAGATCTAAAAGGCTTCTCAGACTAAGTCAAAGAACGTACATTGACAAAGTGCTGAAGCGGTTCAGTATGGAGAACTCAAAGAGAGGCAACATCCCCATGCTACATGGAGTCACCATCTCTAGTGCTCAATGTCCCCAATCTTGTGAAGAGAGGGAGCCTTTGAATGGGATCCCATATGCATCAGCCATCAGATCCATCATGTATGCTATGTTGTGCACATGCCCAGATGTCTCGTATGCCCTTAGCATGATGAGTAGGTACCAGTCAGATCCCAGGGATGCTCACTGGACATCTGTAAAGAACATCCTCAAGTACTTGCGAAGGACTAAGGATCAGTTCCTTGTATACGGCGGCGAGGAAGAACTGGTTGTAAAGGGTTACACTGATGCGAGCTTCCAAACCGACAAAGATGATTAAAGATCGCAGTCAGGATTTGTATTTTTCCTAAACAATGGAGTTGTCAGCTGGAAGAGTTCCAAGTAAGAAACAATTGCCGATTCTACTACAGAGGCTGAGTATATCACTGCTTCACATGCAACAAAGGAGGCTGTGTGGATCAAGAAGTTCATCTCTGAACTTGGTGTAGTTCCCAGTAGCTGTGATGCAATTGAGCTTTATTGTGACAATAATGGAGCTATTGATCAAGCTAAGGAACCCAGATCACATCAGTGGTCCAAGCACATACTACAGTGCTTCCATCTCATACGAGAGATCGTACAGCGAGGAGATGTGAAGATTTGCAAAGTACCAACTGAAGACAACATAGTTGATCCACTGACTAAGGCCCTTTCTCAGTAGAAGCATGATGGTCATGCTAGGTCACAAGGACTGAGGTTCCTAGGTGACTGGCTCTAAGTACAAGTGGGAGTCTGTTGGTATGTATGCCCATAGAGCAAGTCATGTGATGATTGTAATGGGATACTTTGTAAATGATTTGAATAATAATAAAGGCAATTTTTGATCGATATGTTTTAACTGTTTCTGAGATGATAGTGTAACATGATAGATGTCTAAAGAATGGTTTTACTCGATGACGTATGCTTTTGGATTGAGGACCTAAACAATGAGATCATATGGATGTTAAGAGTATACATTTTTTTTAGTCCCTAGTCAGTTGTTATTGAGGAAATAACCATAGACATCAATAACAATAAAGACTAGATTGTGTGTTGGTTGATGAAAAAATCTCATTAGTCATGATATAGTGATATCAAACCAAGCACATAGGTACTTGTTAGAGAACACATGTACCGGAAAGACCCACAGTGAGAGTGACACATGGAACCATGATTTGGTAGTCACAATTAGCTCTCAACACATGTCGTTGGGTACATTTTGACATCATCAAACGCAGTCCTGAAACATGGGTTGTTATAAAGGTGATGATTGGGTGACTTTGACACATGAGGCTTTTGAGGAGTGAGTGATAGACATGGGATTTGTCCCTCCTAAGGGAGTTTGATGTCCATGGCCACTTGATGAGTAGGATTCAGAAAGGCATGTGCATGCATGTGTGAATCAATATGTGATATTGATGTCACACACATCTCACCCAGTCTTCTCTGAGATCAAGGAAGGATGAACATTGAAAGGATGATTGTACCATGCCTTGAGTTCATTCAGGACATTAGTGACAAAGGAATTATACATTCACTATAACACCATTCACGGATTGTAGGATTGAAAGTTGTTCTCCAACTTTCTATTTCACTTGGGTAGCAATGATGTGCGACTAGGCACCTCTCTTTGCTTGTGAAGTCATAAGTGTTATGGACTTTCACTACTAACGTGAAATGGACCTGTAGGGTCACACACATAGGATTTAACCTAGAAGAAAAGTTTATCCACAAACATTTTTTAGATTGATTACTAAAGGAGTTTTCTAGTTCAGTTAAACACTCAGTTGATTGATAGATCAAAATCATAGTGTTCAAGGTGTTGGACTAATTGATTAGAGTATCAGATTGATTGAAACCACAATTGACTGATTTTGCACAGTCTGCACTTCCAACCTATCGACTCATGTGATGAACGGATCGGCTTAGGTTGGTGAACTGATCGGCTCAACTGGTGAGACAATCGGCTCATGTATCAATGAGACGATCAGCTTAATTGTTGAACCAGTCGATTCATGTGACCGACCGAGATCATTTGGAAAGTTAGAAGACTATTTTGCAAATACAATTTGTTTCACTTGTACAAATTTGATTTGAATGAGGACTAATATTTGATTAGTCAGAATCAAACATGGAAAGTCAATTCGAATTGGACCAGGAGCATGAACCGATCGGCTCAAGCATGAACTGATCGGCTCAGATGCCCCAAATGATTGGTTCAGGTGTGAACCGATCGGCTGAGGTCACCAACTGACCATTTCAAGGATGAAACGATCGGTTCAGCTGACACAGATTGGTTGTTTTGTGGAAAATCTCGAACCCTTCTACTCCTGCTTTAGTCCTGCATTACCCGGGGTAGAGAACCCTGTCCCATGATCCTCCTATATATAGGGGTATTGGGGGCTTCTCACAGTACAACTCAGAACACCAGTTGCTCTGCAAAGTTGTCGTTCTCTCTGGTTTTAGTAACCGAGAGTGCTCGAGCAAGTGCTACCCGATAAGGGAGGCGCAGTAAGGGAAAGACAACTGCAAAAAAGTGACTGGTGGCAGGAGAGTGTGTCGGTGACTAGTACATTGATAGGAGGGTGCAACTCCTTCCGATTCCTTGTGAGACAAGGAGATCGGAGTTCCAGGTGGTCCATGTGGACTACTTCAGAGGAGGGAGACTTCTACCGCTCAGAGGACAACTATCAATCCCGACAGTCCCGGTGAGACCAGGAGCTGCACAGACACCATCCAAGATAGGAGGTGAAGACCACACAAGCCGCGAGGTATCATCGCCGAGCAATCCTCGGGACAAGGTACGCATCTACAAACCATCCTTCCTATTGTGTAGACATTGACATGATTCCTTTATTCTGGGTTTGGAAGAAGATTTTTTCTTATTTCTGTTGCCTTCTCTCTCTCCCCTAAAACCCAACATAAAGTACCTGAAACAGAGAGTAAAACACAAGTCAATCCATGAAATTTAGTAATTCATTCAAAATAGGATAAAATAAGATATATTTGATGCATACAATGATTATAGGCTAAAGGAATTGAATCATGCCATTATAGTCACAAAGATGAAAAATGAACACATAAAACAAGTACAAAATTAGCCTATAAATGTGACTCGAAAACCCTACATCAAACTCCCCTAAGCTTGAATCTTGCTCATCCTCGAGCACAAAATTATAAAATCTGATTGAGAGGGTCAACTAAAGAACATAATCACATAATTGATATCTCAGTATGATTCCCACCCGCAAAACACATACCAGCCCTTACCAACTACGGAACAATAACTACCCTTTAGGTGACAATAATCATTCATGATAGATCTCCATCCCAAGATCACGGACACTATCAAGTAAAGCAGTTAATATAATAAAATCCTCTGGTTCAGGCTTGGTGCATCTTGTGATCTCCTATCTACATTGCTCATTTTCTCTAACTACTATCTAAATGGAAGCAGCTCTCTTGATGTACATGAATGAGGAGAAAATCATGGGTGGCCTACCACTTAGAGCAACGGGTGGATGGAATGGGTGGCCATGGAAGAAATGGAAGCACAGTACATTCAATCATGCAAAAACAAAAATGAATGACCTATCGTGATGCAATTGCAAATGAAAATGTCCTAATGCTTCGTTTTTGGTGAAATGGTGCATGCACTATCATTCCGTCTCAAGTTGAGATGGAATATCTAAGAAAGCTACACCCTATGCTTATTCGTCTTGATATGCAGGTGAGAACATGTTCCTTTCTCCCTCTTATTCATACTTACTTTTCAATCTTATTTTTTTTTCACTCTTTTTTTTCAAGCCCTCATTTTCATAAATGATAATGGATTATTTTCCAGGCTCCCTTCTTATTACATACTTTGTACACTTGATGCATTCTATTTGAAGGGTATGGAACAAGTTCACCACCTTTAATGCTTTCATAAGAAAATAAGACACATGATGTGCTATATGCTCAAAAGTTGTGAATGCAACTACATAATGACAATTATGCAACTACTATGACATGCACCTAAGGATGAAGTGCATGTATACTACTCTATCTATTTTTTTTCATTTCATGCAAAAATATGCGAGAAAAATTGTAATGCAAGACCTATCTACATGGGATGAAATCAAAGAGTGAAAGATAGTAATGTGCTCCCAGTTCTTATGGTGGAGGGGAAATGAAATTGTAGTGTATCAAATCACAAGACTAATTGACAAAACCTTCAAAAAGAATTATATGTCCCTCCTTACTGACTTGTGTACCAATTAATCAAGGGATTTCTCTCTCTCACTTCAAATTAAAGTCATGTTAACGTTTGGTCAGTTTAGGCTCAACATCCATATCAATCATATTAACATGAACCATAAGGAAACACAATCATGTTCATATGTTTTAAAGTTGACCTACCCAATCAGATTCACAAGTGATGTCCTCAAGTTCTCACAAGACAAGCCTACAATTTCTTAAATATTTTTATTTAAAATCATTCTCTCACAAACCCCCAAATGAAAACATCGAGATGACATGCAATTACATTAGAATCCACTGATTACACTAGATAGATAGTGTATCCTAGAAAATAGTAAATCTAGAAATTAAGAAAGCTAAGATAATGAAAGATGAAAAATGCAAAAGCAAAACAAAAGATGAAATAAAATAGAGAAAAACTAGATAGATGTTGTTCCAACACCCCCCTAAGCTTGAATTCAACTATGGCCTCATAATCAAAATCCATACTTAAGAGGTGGAACAACGATACCCCTCTACTGCTCAGGTGGTGGGTGTGGCGGGTACTGGTGGTCGCTGGGTTCCCGATTAGGATAATGCCCCTGAAACACATAGGTCGTGTTGCCCTCGAATCCCAGGTCTTTGATTTGCTGCTTGTCGGTGTGTCGATACCATCGATGGGTATGTCGATAGTATCGACACTTGTGTATGTTCTTGATCCTCGTGAGGTGTTGGCACTGCTCTCCCCTGATCGTGTGTCAATACCATCGACGGGGTGTCGATAGTATCGACATTATTGAGAAGAACCGTTCTGAAAATCTCCATACATCTCACGACCATCGATGAACTAGTCGCAACTATCGACATCCTTTTTGTCTCAAACCTCTTTTTGCCTGCTCCATTGTCGATACTATCGATGAGGCCGTCGATAGTATCGACAGAGTGAAATTTCTATAGCTACTTCGTTGTTCCAAACTCGATACCAGTGACACATGTGTCGATGGTATCAACATCATTGCAGTCCTACACACTCAACAAACACATCAGGGTATCATTTTTATAAACTAAGTACAAAGTTAATGAAAACTACTTAGGAAAACAAAAAATAAAGCAATTAAACATGCACTCTACCAAGGTTGGGTTGCCTCCCAACAAGTGCCCTTCTTTAACGTCTTAGGCTAGACATAAGGATACCTTTAACCTGAGTGGTCAAGGGATGTCTCTAATGATTCATTTGGCAATTTAAATTCAACTCTATCATCACCAATCCCAAGTGTCAAATACCCTCGCCCAATGGCAATGATTACATCAGTCGTATCTTGGAATGGCCTTCCCAATAGCATCTCACATCCTTCTAGTTCATGCATATCCATGACCAAAAAGTAAATAGGGAAGATGAATTTGTTGACTTTGACTAGCACGTCCTTGCAAATACCTTGTGGCTTCATAATGGATCCATCCGCCAACTCAATTGTCATGGAAGTTTGTGTTGGCTTCTTCAATCCTAGCTTTTGAAAAGTGGCAAACGGCATAAGATTAATGCCTTCTCCTGAGTCACACTGTGCTTGTGGAAAATGTTGGCCACCTATGGAACAAGGGATGTAGAAACATCCTGGATCTTTCCTCTTCTTTGGCAGCCTTCCTTGGATTATAGAACTCACTATTTCCTCAACACACACAACATCTATATCTTTGATCCACCGTTTCTTGTTGATGATGTCTTTCATGAATCTTCCATATGAAGGAATTTTCTCTATAGCCTCCACCAATGGAATGTTAATGTGGAGCTTCCAAAAGATCTCAAGAAATTTCTTGAAGTGCCTTTGCTCTTTCCTCATCTTCAGACTATTCGGGAATCGCACGCTTGGCTCCTTTATGCACTTTTGCGGTGGAGTTTATGGAACTTTAGGGGTCTCTTCCCCTAAGTTTGCTTCAACACCACCTTCTAAGATAGGATTTGGCACATCATTTGTGGATGGCATGACTTGTGGATGCTTCTTCTTATTGATAGTGGCTGCTCCACTATGAAGTAAAGCTTTCACCTACTCTTTCGGTATAGGAGTCTCTTCAGAAATCTGAGATGTGGGAACGGTAGTGGTGGAATCTTGGAGTGATTTGAATGGTGTCCTACATCTTCCTGGCAATCCATACAAACTGCGAGGGTATGGAACTTTGGGTTTATCCTCCAAGTCTATATGCATAATACTCTACTCATGTATCTCCTCAACAGGAAGCTATGGCCCCCTTTTGACTGATATATATTTAACCTGCTGATGTGGTTGAGCAGGCCCTGCATTACTAGTTGGTTTTTGTTGAATGATTTGCTTCATGGCAGCCACCTCAGTTGCAATTTGGGTTATGGACATTTTTAGCGTCCTCAGTTGTGCACCATGGCTCTGTAGAGTCTGCCCAAACTGATTCATAAACTCTCATTGTGACTTAATTTGCTTGCCGAGTGTGCTCATCAACTCTTGATTTTGCTTAATCACTTGGTTGAGCAACTCATTGCTCTTGTCCTCTTCACTGGGTTGTGGCTTTTGATCCGAATCCTGCAAAAGGTTGTTTGGATCCATCCAAGAAAATTTCTTGTCCTTCCTCCACGAATAATCATTGTTCATGTAGCCTTGTTGGTGCATGAACTTTGCATGTGCCTCATTAGCAGAACCATCATAATCTTTTGCTAGAAGCCTCTTCGCTATCAAGTCCATCTTCTCATTTAATTCTTTAATGGCCTTTACATCCCCTGCAACTTTGACCTATTCTGGTGCATCTCTTTCACCCCCAAGGCTGCTTCTTAGCCATATTCTTTAAAATATCTTAACACTTGGAGCCTTTATTATTTAGAAAGAAACATGTTCCCACTGAGTCTAGATTACTCCTATCATGTTCTTTAAGAGCAAAATAAAAGATCTTCGCTTGGGTTTCTAAATCCATCCCATGATGTGGGCATTTCCGCAGCATGATATTGAAACGCTCCCATGTCTCTGAGTATGTCTCGCCGACCTGCTGTTTGAAATTGTGGATCCTCCTCATGAGATCATTTTTCTTTTCGGGTGGAAAATACCTTTCAAAAAACACCTCAATCATCATATCTCATGATACGACATATTCATCATCAAAATTGTAGAGCCACTCCCTTGCGTTTCCTACTAGAGAAGATGAAAATAATTTCAAATAAATGGCCTCCTATGGGAACCTATCCACCTTCACCATGTCACACTTCTCCACAAATGTTTTGATGTGGGCAACTGGGTCCTCATTTTTTAGTCCATGTAATGCCTGCGACTTGACCAATTGAATAAGTCATGTGTCAATCTTGTAACTGGGTATGTTGATAGCTTGTTTCTTGATTGGCCCCTTCTTCACAGAGGAAGAATAAGCTTTAATCTTCTCCCAAATGGTTTGCTCCTCCGCCATTGTGAAAGCCTCAAGTTCCTATTCAATTTCCTCGGGTGGCATATTTATCAGTTCGTCTTCTTCACCCGATGGCAGAATCTCAGGCGTCGATTGTGCATAGTTTGTACTACGTGTCCTCACCATGCACTAGTACCTGAAATATGAAGAATAAAATAAGTACAATGCTAAAGCGAATAGAGAATCTGAAAGATAAACAATTAAGTTCAAAAATTAAAATTGCAATAAAAAGTAAAAAGTGGCCTAGAATGGCCGCTTGCCACACTCATAGTGCTGAAATTTGTCATCACCCCAGCAACGGCGCCAAAAACTTGACATGCTTAAGTCGTGCATTAAACGCAAGTGCATGTATCGAAGTAATATAGGCCTTGTGAGGCCCAAGTCGAACTCAGAGAAACGTGAATTTCAGTAGACTACTATTAACTGGTCACGATCAGCCAGACCGATTGGAAAAATTGATTGTTGGTTTTGAAACAAAATAAAAACAAAGAGAAAACAAAAGCGAGCGATGATTAAATATTTAATTTAATCAAATGGAATGGGAATCCTTAGGGTTATGGTTTCACCACGAGGTCTTGTTGCATGTAATTCTACACAACTAACATAATTTGTGCCTTATCCCTGATTATGACCTGTAGTTAAAATTACTTGCTTCCGCAATACAATTTACTACCTAGTTCTAGGTCAGTTCCACACCAGTAGTAACTTATACCCTAGATCTGAGTGCTTTAATAAATTCTCTGAGAATCCACCATTAACCATACATTACCTTGTCTAAGGAATTTATTGGTTAATGTGTTAATCGTGCTTTTTCAACCACTAATCCTCCGCCAAGAGCAATTAATAGTATTAGAAACCAACTATGGTGATCAAGCATAGTAAATTGCGATAGAAACACGATAACATATCAGGGGGAATTGAGACAAATTATGATAATCAATGGAAAATTGTCATACAACGATTCCCCAGGCTACTCCCGGTCCTAAGGATAATGAGGATTAGCCCCACATGTTCATCTCAACAATACACATGGAGAAGAAAGAGGAAAACATGGGAAAACGAATGAGAATATGATGTAATCCCTAAAACGGAGAAGATCCAGATGATCCTCGGTGTGAGATGCACGTTCTATAGTCTTCTAGCGGTAGAATCATCTGTCTGCGGCTCTGCAATCATCTAGGACATAGCTTTGGGCTTCATCCTTTGCTCTCCTCTCCTTCAGGACTCATGCGGTGGAATAGAACGTGATCCTTCACTTTGGGCCACCTTTTCTTAGGTATAGGTACCACTTACGGCCGCCAAAAGATCACAGTCGTTCGATCATGGCAATTCTAAATGAAGTCCTTATCAGACAGCGTCGATACCATCGACAGGGTGTCAATGCTATTGACACCTTAGGTTACACTTCTGTTGCTTCAAAACTGAGATCAACCTATTGACTTCTCGATAGTATCGACCAGATCGTCGATAGTATCGACGTGCTGACTTTTCTTCTATTGAGCTAATCTCGAGACCATCGACAATGTGGTCGATGGTATCGACATGGATGCTTTCCCTCCTCCTTGGTTACTATTTCCATGTCGATAGTATCGATGGACCTATCGATGGTATTGAAAGGTTCTGGAATATAAAGTACCTGAAACAGAGAGAAAAATACAAGTCAATCCATGGAATTTAGTAATTCATTCAAAATAGGATAAAATAAGATAAATTTGATGCATACAAAGATTATAGGCTAAAGGAATTGAATCATGCCATTATAGTCACAAAGATGACAAACGAACGCATAAAAAGTACAAAATTAGCATATAAATGCGACTCAAAAACCCTGCATCACAAACATTAGTAAATACATTGACATATACAAATGTATACTTACCCAACAATTGGGAATTATGGTCGGTGTAGCCTATCCAACAATTTGCTACCCAATGGGTCAAGATAATACATACTCAGTATGCATGGGACAATAAAAAACATTTCCCAATGCCTATTATTGAGTAAAGAACAAGGTAAATGAAAAGAAATCAAATTACAATGTAAAGGTAATTCATAAGTTAAATTTACAAGCAAAGAAATAGAAGCTTATCCAACATTGAAAAGAGCCAAAATTATGTCATTTCTAGCATTAGAAAAAATAATTAAATGAAGTAGAAAATAATAAAATATAGATTTAAGTTCTCTATCTACACTACTAATCAATGAGGGAAAAAGGAATTCCATATTGACTATTTGTAACGATGTGGTCTCTACATATATGTAGTTGTAAGAACATATGTGATACTTTAACATATAGAAAAAAACTCAAGATATATAACCACATAGAATGAGGTATCTACCCATAAGAACTAACCATATCTAAAATTCCATTATAGATGTATTTAGTTGTTCATACTGAAATAGCTCCATAATATTTTGAACAATTACACTGTTTCATAATCTTGTCCTACAATATCCACCAACATACAAACAACATATTCGACTGTGGTCAAACATTCTATAACCATCTAAATAAGCGTTGGCACTGAGGACCTAGAATGTCATATAGTTCCTGTATAATTTGAGTGGTGCATGAATATTTGGAGGAGGAACCATAGGTGACTTCTTAGGTACTGGGGTATGTCAATATTCTCATATCAATTGGAAATATATATAGACAAATAAAAGATACGCATAAAAAGAAATGTAATATACATTTATCATACCTTCTCCTAGGCAACCCAATTTTTGGGTTTCCCTACCACACCAACTTCAACATCTCCTACTGTATTGTATTCAAACTGAGGTACAAGTAGTTGTGTTCCCTTCATTGGTATATAGACAAGTTGGGGAGAGACACAGATGATATCCTATTTCATTTGAGTACAATACATTGTCCCATCATTGTTTAGCAAAACCTCACCCTCATCCACAACTTTGAATACAAGATCATAAACCATAAGAAAAGTTTTTAGAGCCACCTACAATTTTTTTATAGTAATATTTATACAAGTAACACAACATATATATTGAATTGGTAGACTATTATATCATAGTGAAACTTACATGATCAGACAAACCTGGTGGATTCATGTGAATACTACCAATACCCCTCATATACCTCATTAGAAAAGTTACATACAATAGTATATGTATGTTGAGATTGAGATGGCTAAAAGGTTCTCATAGATTTTCGCATTCCCTATCAAATTATCTAATCTATCTCCTCTTGAGACATACCACCACTCTTCACAAATGTGTGTGGTTGTTTAGATGAACCAACATATTCTTTTAGCCCAACACCAGTTCCTACACCCCTAATACATCCAAGATGCTCTTTGAGTACCAAGAGCAAATGACATTTCATCCATTTGGCCCTCAAATATGAACTTTCCTTCTTTTCTTTGATCATGGAGCTCCTGCTAATCATCATCAATGGAACTAGTCAGTAAAACCTAACTATCAGAATGAAAATCAACATGCATTGTGAGAGTTGAACTTTACCATCTTTTGAGATGCCTCATTAGTTGTTGGGTTCAGAATTACTCCTAAGTTGTTTGTTTAAGCATTCTCCACTCCTCACACCGGAATAGTGGTTTTGTATTTAGAGATGTGCTTGACTCTTCCCCTGATGGTTGCACTTTTTCCAATTTTTGGTGGTGAAAGGAATAACACCAAGACCCAACCGATGGTCTTACACATTCTTTGCACATCTTTCCTTTTGAGCCTCATGTGTTTTTCAATTAACCAAAAGTTATGTTAATTACTTAATAGCTTAAATTCATCTGATTGATCGTAATTATATGTTAAATTACTTAATACATTGAACTCATCAAATTGCCATGAAGCACAGAATTATTCCAACACATCAACATGAAGATACTTGTATTTCTTAGTGATAGGATTCTTTTCTTGTTATTTATGTATTCTCTTCTCATATTTGTATTAAGATTATTCCACATATCCCCACAACATTGAAGCATATTTTTACGATGAGATTTTTAATCAAGGTGAAAAACATCTTGCACAAGTAATTATGCTATTTGTAGAAATGAGAAAAAAAAGAATCAGGAGACATTAAGAAACTTAATATAAATTCATATAGTTTTTGTCCTTCCAAATGAGGTTTTCCAATGAAGCATCCACTTTATTCCAATATTTTATGGCTATTTACACTTTTTTATGAGTTATAACCCTACATTAGTGCCTAAAAGCACTATGATTCTCCTACAAGATTTCCTACATCATCAAAAGCAATGTCCAACTTCTAAGTTTTTTCAATAAGTGCCATTAACATGTGCATGACTAGGACAGCTCTAACGTGTGAGGCCACAATCTCAGTTATATACTCAGTAATAACCTCCTCATGGTGCTCAGCATCCTTAAGGTACTCAAAATCCTTATGGTTCTCAACATACTCACGTTATAAGTGTTATAAACAATATAAATAGTAAGTGTTAGAAACATGCACATCTAAAAATAACATATATATAAATGATAGAGAAACATGCAAAATATTTAGCATCTGACAATATGTATTGTTTTCATTACAAAATGTTTCCTTTAAGTATTGTTTGAGTCTCTCATCAATTAATATTCCTCCTTTGTATTCTTGATGCGTATAGTATTCGTTGATGTTAGCTTCAACATTTACACTTAGAAATACATCTGAGAATAAAGTAGAGTCATCATATTTGTTGTAGTACTCTTGTTCATCTATAAGATATATAATAAACTTCCTTTTCCCATGACAAATAACATATCATTTTTCTTTGGTAGGGTTATCAATATAAAGCACTTGCTTCACCTATGATCGAGATGAATGGCTCATCCTTCTTGCCAATCTTTTCAAAATTCACTAATGTGAAATCCAACTCATCCATTTGAACTCCCTTGTTGTTACCAACCTAATTATACCTAAAGACAAAAACTCTAAACTATGTGTAGTCAAATTGACATATGTCTTCAATGACATTGTAAAATAGTCAAGTTAAACAATTCATCCAACATAGGGAACAAAGGAACATTCATCATTAATGCATTTATATAATTCTACATTCTAGATAGATAAAACAATCAATTATCCAAGCATATTCAAGTATAGTTGGATAGGAACGAAATTCTAACTAGATGCATTCAACAAACAATCAAATGCACTCAACAAGAAATTATGCATGAATTCCTAGTATAAAATAATTAAGCAAAATAAATACACATGCAATCAGAAGCAAAGAAAAAGATAAAGAATATAACAAATCAAGTAGAAGAAATAACTCAAGAATAGAGGAAATAACGATGGGTCTAGTAGTAGGTAGTAGGGGTGGTGGGAGAGGGGGTAGTAGTGTCGGTCAAGGTTGGTGGCAAAGTGGCTAGATGCAGCAACATTAGTAGCAGTAGCGGTAGTAGTAGCAGGCGATGACGGCTGTATGAAGTAGTAGTAGCAGTATTGAAGAAACTGGAAGTAGTAAAATGAGGTGGAAGTAGGGGAAAAAATGACAAGTTGCGGCGAGAAATTGTGCCAAAATTAAGCAAGTAGTAGTGGTGGCAGTAGTAGAGAGTAGTAATGGTAGAGGGGAAAGGGTTTCCTAACAGAGGAAGAGGCACATGTAGAGAGTAATGGGATGAGAAAGCCTTTTGTGGGTGGTATAAGTTGGGATACAACATCAATTTTGGTCAAAATCCTATGTTGTCATCATAATGACACCCTAGGTTTCACGTTTTATGTCGGTTTCACACACACATGATGTCATAGTTGAGTACTGTGATGTTCGTTTGGGTAGAAAAATCGGATTTAAATGCTAGTAAACCTTCATGGAGTTAACATCATTACATGGGATAAAACGGGCATCACAAGTTAACTTTGGGGGAATATTTATTTTGCAAAGAGCATCATGGGAATATTATAACATCATCCCACAATAATGGCATATAAATGAATGAGAAACCAAAATAATATTTATGATGTTACATCAATCTCATTCAAGAAAATTGACACAATAGGGTTTTTGGAGGGGACATTTATTTTGTAGGTGGGGGATGTCATTGGGTTGGTTTTTCCTAAACATACCCTACATTCACTGTAAAAAAATTTGTAGGAAAATTAAATTTCTCAAGCTATTTGTAATGAGGTTGTTGCTCCTCAAACTGACATTGTAACTGAAAGTGGTACCCAAATTGTTCCCTCAATGGTCACTACCTAACTCTTGCACACTTTCGTTTGTATAATGAATGTTTTACATGTGTTGTGTTAATTTTTCCCAAAATCAACACTATACCGTATGATGTCAGAGGCCAAAAATGTACTATTGATATCTTTTAATTATGTGTACAAATCGTAAATTTGTAACTCGAGTATTATCCCACAAGTATATGGGTGCATGTACTATATTCAAGATTGTCTATGGAGCAATGCATATTTAAATGCAAGAGTGATGAAATTCAACAATCTAGATCTTTTTAAAAAGAAAGGTTTTGTTATATTAACTAAGCAATTTAAAAGAATAAAATAGAATCACTTTTATTAACAAACAAATTGAAGTAAGGATTCTTGAGAACATGGTTTCACTATCATATCATTCCATAAAACAACAACAAATTCACAAGCAATAAAATTATAAATGGAGGTTTGAGTTCTACACCCCTCCTGGTAGTGTAGAATGGTTCTACCCTTATACAATATCGTCTTGAATATACTGCGTATAAGACCACCAAAACCCTTGAAATCCCCTTCACTTCCAACCCAATTTCGTGGTCAGGGAAACAATTCTATGAAAACATCTCCTTACTTCAACGTACACCTTCCCAATATGTACAAGAAGTATAAGAATACATACAAGATGACCAATCAAGAAAATATATAAAATATACAATTATGTGTCCATAGAGAATCCATTAATATAACATTAACAAGAAAATGTATTATTCTACAAAGCATGATATGGGAGTTACTCCCCCATGCCTTATGAAAGAAGGTCTACTCATTCATGGTTGTAGAAAGTAGATACAAACAGTACAAATCATCGCTAGACATCATAAAAGAAGAAAATAAACTTGGATATCCATGGAAGAAGTAGGATAGAGTTGGAACTCTAGTCAATGAGTCAAAACTCCTTCCTTACTATGGAAAGCTCTCAGAAAGCTTTGAGTAAAGAGAAACAAATGGAGGATATCCTACTGCTAGTGTTAGAGAAGTAAGAAAAAGAAGAAGTTTCTCTCTCGAGAAACCACCTTTTATCCCCTTGGACGCCTCCAATTTCTCCTGGCTATTCTATGCTCTGGTTCCACTCCAAAATGTCCAATATAGTCTATGGAAACTGTCCCTAGTCAGTTCCATTCATATTTTAAAATGTGAGACAGTTTATCATCTTATTTGTAAATAAAATACAGGTAATACAATGTGATGGAATGTTAACACGACGTGTTACTTGTGGTTTCTGAACTAGAACTGTCTTGATTGAAGGTGACATGATGCATTGATTGGCCAACATAGTGTCTTGCTACAAGTTAGGGGTATAAAATTCTAGAATAAGTAAACACAACATGTTATTGGGATTCATTGACTACTGACTTCTCTGGATCCAAATTCTTTACTGCGACTCGACATGCTGAAATCTCAACACGGCGTGTCAATATCTCGGCACATCATGTTGCTAACTATTTTTGCAATATTGATCTTATAAAAATGTGGGTTGTTGGGGATGAGTCAGTGGATGATATGATGCTCTTTCTCTCCTAATGTTGATGCCAATGTGTTGTTTGTATAATTTAAGACCTCTGTGCAAGTAAAGATAACAATAAAGTGGAAAATCTAGCATGATTAGAGGCAAGTTGAGACAAAAAATAGATTAAAAGTACATGTAAGAGTAGGAAAAAAGACTATATGAATCATGCACATCAAATCCCCCAAGCTTAAACCATTGTTTGTCCTCAAATAAAAAATGTAGACACATAGCTGAAGAAATAGCATGGCACATACATCCCTTAAATGAAAGAATCGAAGAAATTAATCATAGCATGCTAATTATTGTCAAGATATTGCAGCTTATATATGAATGCGACTCAAATCTAAAAGTAAAGTTCATCAAGATGATTGAATCTCATTGGAAAAATCAACAAGATAGCAATAATTAGAGTTATGATGACAAAGCCAAAAACATAATGAATATGCAATTAAACCCTTTTGACTATAAATATGAATAAACATTAAATTTTGACTTGACATTAACAATTCTAAAATGACTTCTTTATAAAAATTAAGATTTAAATTTAAGAGCATGATGTACGACACTCAACTACTAATGTAGACTTACACGCACGTGTAACTCTGCTTGGGGTTCAGTGACCCTCTTTCTGACGCAACTCTTAACCCTCATTGGATTAGGAAATTACTTGGGCAACTTAGTCATCTTTTGTAGGGTTATAAAAATATTTGAGAAAATGAAAAAAACCCTTTTAACATGATTCATGTCCCTCTTTGAAACCTCATGGCCTTAAGCTTAATTAAATTTTCTCAACAAGTAGAAGAGTCATGCATAATGGTGGTTCGAGACCTGAAATTCTTTTATTTGTAAAGATTTTAAAAAATGATGGTAGAAAACACATTGTAGATTTGGCAAAATCCTCAAGAAAGCTATACAAAGTTGTAATGTTGATTAATCCAATGTAGTTCAACCAGTACATGTATTGAGCTATGAGTGAAAAAAATAAAAAACATGCTAGGGCAAGAATATCCAAACAAAATAGATGACTCGCCAGGCATTTTCATTTAATTGATGAATGTTCATGCTATTGTTCTTCAACTATTATCTCCATGAGTACAATGGTTTCGCCAAAAGGAATCAATTTTTATCCAAACAAGAAAAATTCTTCATGGACATGCTTAGATTTTCACTCCACCAAAAAGGAAAAATGCAAATGAAATAGAAAAAACAAACAAAAAACAACAAGTATTCAATGGTTCCATTCCCCCTAAGCTTAAAATCTATAATGTCCTCATTATAGAAATCAAACTTAAGAGGATTGCAACCGAGATTGCAACCAAATACATGTCACTAGGGTTGAGCATCGGGTTGTGTTGTTGGAGGTTTATTAAAGTCAGACTCGGACCCAGATTTTACTAGTGGGTCGCTGGTCGGGTCATGCTCTGACAATTTCACATTTTTTAGCCCTGCGCCCTACCCATGTTGTATAATTGGGTTGTGGGCAGGGTTCGGGACCAACCTGTGTTGATATTTTTGAAAGAATAAAGATAGTGGCATAATTGTGCTTTTGAATTTTTTCATCAAAACCAGTTTATACTAGAATGTTTAAATAAAAAATATACATAGATGTTATTTATCTATGTGCAAACTTGAAAATATTTCATAAAAGTTAGAAATTTTGAGTGAATAATTGAATGAATGTATTGTTCAGTTTATTAAGAATGGCCATTGGACATCAAAAGTGATTACAAGGGTAGATTTTAATTTTAATTATTGTCTTATCAAAATCATAATAAGGATTTATGTATGGGCATCACTTGGGATCTTATCATATTATTCATATTTGTCAATTGGTAAATTCCTTTACCCACGGTTAGAAAACTAAACCAGTAAGTTAAGGCATTCTTTGCCATATGAATACATGGACACTACACAACATACACAAAAATGAAACTAAGTCACGCACATCCAACAATTCATATCTAATGTTGGAAAAGATATCACTTAAGACCTAATTACAGGGTCTAGGAGATCTATCTCATTTCAGCCGTTCTTTGATGGAAAAAGGATAATACAAAGAGGAGAAAATAGCTATTTTTTTCTTGCACGCATTTAGAGAAAAATTGATCGATGGAAATTACTTGAGATTTCTCTAGGGCTTTCTGCATGGAGTCTAGCATAGAGTTATCTCTTTATTCATGCATTCTTATGCCTATTTTCATTCTTCAAGTCTGTTGCTTGGAACATACCTTCATCATGAGGAACTAGTACTCTATTGTCTATGATCCAAAAGTAGTCTGACATTATATTGTTGTTAAACCTTTAATTTTCATTAATGGACATATCAGTTCTTAGTCTTTTATGAATGAATGATCTAAATTGTATTGATTGTGATTGATTACAATAGTTGATTGTAAATATAGGGTTTGTGGTTGGAAAACAAGTTCCTATCAGCTTTCATTCATAGAAAAAGGTCGGTATCGCATTAAACAACCTCATGATTGTAAAGTTTTATCATTGTAGATTTTAATTGTTTCGTTTAACTAAGTTAAAAATACCAAAAAAGTAGGGATTTTCTTAGTTAGATATGGTGTTATGATGATCTTGATGGACATATCACTATAACACATCATTTATCCTAAGTGCAACGGTATCGTGTCAATCGATTGATTAGGCTCATAATAATTGGTTGACATGGCTACTTAACATCCGAAGGATCTTTAAAGATGAAATTTTAAGACAATTATTAAATTATTTACATTAATTTCTGAGTTAATTATCAATCAAAATGAATTCCTTTTACCAGTTTAAATGATCTATGATAATTATTAGTGGTCTCTAGTGACCCAACTCCTTGAGCTATGATAACTCGGCCGTGAGACGCCCTATATTATTTGAGCGTACACTTGTATATATATATATATATATATATATATATATATATATATATATATATATATATATATATATATATATATATATATATATATCAAATTTATTTGTTATTTTCTTAATCGATTTCCATCCTTGTACATGGCATCATCTCTCATCCGCTTTTAGCATCACTTACGTCCAGTGGCAGATTAAAATAATTATATAATGGGAGGCTGTGTCGTATAATTTATAACCCATAATTCGTATCACATTTTAAGCTATACCTACTAGGAGAGGGGCTGGATATGAAGTTACAATAGCTATAGTCATCGCTAGTGACGATATCCATGTCTAGACCGGTAATTCGTGACATGCAAGGGGTAAAGATTTCTGTAGTCAAATCTATTTGTTTGAATCGTCCAAGATACATGCGCATGGAAGGACAACATGTTTGCTGAAAAGCAAGAATTGGGACGGTGGCAGCTATGTGGTGTAAAAATGTATTATCCAAAACTACAACTACTACTTGGTATCATAGTACTTATAATAATATTACTGATAATAATAACAATATTATTATTAATTTTAATAATAATGATGATGATAAGAGTCAGGCTAGAATACACTCGAGTGTACAGATCGCACGAATACACTCAATTGTGTTTGCATACTAAGACTATTTTTTGTAAAATGTAAACCATTGATCTTCATCGTCATACTATAACTAGACTACATACAAATTTTGAGCTCATTTGGATGAGTGTAAGTCACTCATCCAAGGGCAATTAAATCGACGCGCGAAACTAATTTGAAATGTATAATTTTTGCGGTCTTTATAACATGACCTATAAATGTCCAAATGTGCTCAAATTTTGTGTATGAGCTATTCACAAGATGTTTAAAAAGATCAACGGATTATATTTTTGAAAAAAAAATATTGCATCATGAAAAACTAGTTCAGTGTATTCTGCTTCAAATACACTCGAGTGTATTCTAGTCTAACTCATGATAATAATAATAATCGTCGTCATTATTGTTGTTGTTCTTATTAAAGGGAAGGAAAAGCGAGTAGTATAGGATGCATCCGGTACTTATTATATGGGATAGCCAATCACAATACATTATTACCTTCTTACTCCTCTTCAAAACCCAACCCCTAAAAGAATAAAGAGAGAAAAACACTACCTATACACTATAACACAATTTATTGGATCCTATCAACTTTCTATAACACATGTCTTATAGAATGGACATTGGAGGAGAAGGTGACTGAGGGCTTCATATTAGAAAGACCTCATCTTATATCTCTCATGGTTAAACGTCACTCTAAGGTTTGGTTCATAACTTAATTGTGTTACAAAAGTGTTAAGATCATATCTTATATGTGTTGTATAGAAGCAACATTTCGGCAATTTACAATCCTGGGTGGCTAACTACCACGATGAAAAGAATGTACTAGTTTCTACCATCTTGAGCATTGAAACGTTGTCACATCTGAATATAATCAATACAACATAAATTGTTAGAAGTAGTAATGTGTGTCACTACTACTACTTTAATGAAAACATTAAACTTCAAACTTACGTTAGTTTTGTTTTTCAAAATCAAATTAAAGTATGACTCTTTTACATTTCTCAAAACTAAACAAAATCCAACCACATTTATAATATTTTGTCAATTGTCATATCCAACTACATAACTCGTGTATATACAAGAGACAAACACATAATGATATAAGACCGATATACCATTCACCTATGTTGTGGCTAATTTTCATCTTGACATTTTTATGAGAAGCATGCACAATGTATAATGTATAATTCGTGGAGGCGGATACATAAAAAAGATAATGTATAAGGTACATTATCAAACCCAACTTTATCACTCAATGATGGATCCAAAAAAACTCTATACTTTGTTGTATACGTTATGAGACAACATGAGACAAATACATGTTGCATTGTTAAGTCAATTATTATATGCGGGACTTAAGACTGAACAAATGTTGCTACGAATGTTGGTTTAAATAGAAAACGAGAGATTAATGGCAAGATTGATATATTTATGCTCTACAAGAGTTAAGATGCCTCATAGCTCCTACAAATTTTAATCTAATGGAAGAGTGATAGGGATATTGAAAAGCAACATCTTAGAAGGTTGCCGTTTTAAATCATTAACATATGTACATGGTATCATAGTCACATAAGATCCTCTTTTGGGTAAGAGTAACTCCTCCTGAATCCTCCAATGTTCACATCTTTATATTTTGAACATGTCATATTTACCATTGGGATCACTAACTTATTCAATCTTCTCGCTGCGTAAATTTATCATAGCCCGTCATGTTACACCGGGAACCGGAAAACGAATTGTAACATGTTTACTTTTGCTCCTTGTACTACTACATTTATTATTTTATGTTAGATCTTGCTTTCAATCTCCTACATAGTTAAATGCTATTATTTCTATAGTTCTAAACTTACATGTTAGAAAATAATAAATTTGCCTTTGTTAACATGACAGGTACTTCGTTAGTCCTTGACTAGATTGGCATGTTTGCCGTGCTAGAGAAATGTCGTGGGTTTCATGTCAAACATTAGCAACAACTACGAAGATATGACTGATAACGGTAAAACCAATTAATACGGTTTAGATTGTCCCATATCAGATGCATTAAATTCTAAAAGTTTAAAGAAGAAAGTTGATTGGTTAGATAGGGATGAACAGTGTTGATGTTGTACATTGTCAAAAAAAAATTTCACTTTTACCGTTCTTCTCCTTCTCAAAACCTCTTACGAACTCGAGAGACGTGGATCAAAACTAAAGTATTGAGGAACTTGGTATTGAAAAACACATTATTGCCAAAAACTTCAAATTCTAGATGGTTGAAGGAAGAATTACTTTCGAACAAACACATGAGATTATACTCCATGTTCTTAAATTAAGAGGGGTTTAGGTGCAACTAGCCAACAAGTTTGCAGTTATGTCTAATATTTGAAAATTTCTCTAAGTCTTCAGACAACCTTGCTTTAATCTTCATACATAATAAGGGATATATTTATTTTAATGATCTAATGACAGACATAGGAATAGAAGAACGCCATAGGTTTTATAACAAAATTATGTTGGTTATTATTCCTCCCAAGGTTAGTTTTATACTATGAAGAAGGAAATCAACATTATAAATAAAAACAAAAGTTAATTATAAACCAAAAGGCAAGATCCAAAACAAAATTGAAACCTAATTGTGTTGAGTTTATGGTTAGCTTGGTAATCAGGATAAAGAGTGTCCTTCCTAGACGTTCAAGAAACATGTCGCCGTTGATGGTGTTGTGGTCAACATGATAACTAGAATCTTTGCGAACAATAATGAGCACACATATCTTAAACTTATAATTCTTAGTATTGATGAACCACTATACCAGATTATTGAGATGGGGAAAAATTTATATGTTTTCCCTAACAAGTCCTTGTTTGTGTATTACCGGGGCGCCAACAATAGGTTAGTGACCTTAGGAGACAACTCCAACATTGTAGACAACTGTGAAGGTTGCGTGGATCTTAAATTTCCATCAGCACACACTCTTACATTTCACATGTGTAAGACATGTCCCCTACGATCACACAGAATATCCTTGGTTGTCCCATATTGATAAGGAATGGTTTGAGAGAAGACTTTGTTGGGTATATGCCCTGAGAGCCATCATGTGATGATTGTAAAAGGAATATTGTGTATTTAATTTGTTAATTAATAGAAGACAGTTTCACTTATTATGCTTGTTTTAGTATCAAGGTAATGAATAACCTAATAATGCCCAGAGAATATTTTAACTCGATAACAAATGATTCGGGTGAAGGACCTAAATTTGAGTTCTTATTTATAATAAGAGTATTCATCTTGTTCTGTCCCTAGTCAGTTACCATTATGGATAGTATAAGACAAGAACAACACACAAGACTAGTATGCATGGTGAGTGATGATAATGTCTCTATAGTCATGATATTGGATATCAACTTTGATATATAGGTTACTTATTAGAGAAACAATTGTACAAGAAAAATCCACCTTGAGATTGACACATGAATGTCATGTAATGATATGTCAGAGTCATATGTCAATGTGAATGTGATCCTTAGACTTGAAGGCATTATAAAATCACACATTGTTCTATGTGATAGGCACTGGTAACACATAAGACTGGAGTGTGGGTTGGTTGATGACATAATCTCATTAGTTATGATATGGGATATCAAACCAAGAACATAGATACATGTTAGGGAACAATGTATCTGACAGACCCACTTTGAGAGTGACACATGAAAACCATTATTAATGGTCATAGTCATCTCTCATAGTGAAGGGGGTGATTGTGATTCTTAGACTTGAAATCACTACACTTGTTACATGTCATTGGGTATACTTTGACATCATCAAACGTAATCTTGAAATATGGGCTACCATAAAGGTGATGATTGGGTAGCTTTGACACATGGGGACTGACTGTGAGTGACGGAGATGGGATTTTTCATTCCTAGTGGAGATTGATAATCTGGCCACTTGATAAGAGAGATTGAGAAATGCATGCACATGCACATGTGAATCCATATATGATATTGAGATCACATAATCTCAGACAGTCTACTCTTGGTTCAAGGAACATGGATGAACATTGAGAGGATGATGATTCTGTGCATCCAGTTCATCCCAGATATCAGTGACAAAGGAATTATATAATTATTGCAACACCTTATATATATTGTAAGTTAAAGTTATTCTCCAACTTTCCATTCACTTGGTAGCACTGATGTGTGACTAGGCACCACTCTTTGCCTGTGATGTCATAAGTTAGTTATGGACATCCATTGTCGATGTTATATGGGACCTATAGGGTCACACACATAGGAACACATCTAGAAGAGGAGTTTAATCTTGAATGGTGATTGGATTGATTATGAAAGCATTTAGGTATTCAATTCACGCAATAGATCAACGGATTGCATTGCCAAAGGATTGACTCATAGGGTGAGATGGCCATCTGGAGAGCCATACAATCAGTTCAACGGTTGAGATGGGTATTTGGAGAGTCAGGCTGATTGGAACTAAATTGGTTGGAATTTTGAACAAATTAGACTAAATCAGTCGACTCACTGGGTGAACCGATCGACTCGTGTGAGAGAGACAACCGGTTCACATGGTGAACTGATTGACTCGATTGGGTCAAATGAAGGTTCTAATAACTTTCCCAAATTTGAGAGAAATTTTGATATAAGGAAATTAATGCTTGCATTATGGAAATAAATTTCACAAATTTGTATACGATTGGGAAACTGTGAGATGACCGTCTCATAGTGCGAGTTGATCATCTCACGTGCCAGACGGCCGTTTGGGTTTCCAGACGGCCGGTTTTGGTGTCAGAAGTTGCAAAAATTTAAAATATTCCGGTCCCTTCTACTTCTACACAGATTCCAAACTAAGAACCATGACCCTAGCCCCGTCTATAAATAGAGGGGTACTAGGAGACTTCCAAAGCACAATACATAAAATTAATAATTAGTTGCTCTGATGATTATTTTTCTCTCAGGTTGTGGTAACCAAGAGAGCACAAGAAAGACCTACATGACTACGGAGGGATAGAAAGGGAGAGAACAACTAAGGATCATTGTTGTAGAGAGCAAGTTGGTGACTAGTACACCAATAGGAGGGACAACTCCTTCCTATCTGTTCTAGTTGAACGACATGAGTTCTCATTGGTCCGTGTGGACTACTCTAGAGGAAGGAGTCCTTTGGATACTGCTTGGAGAGCAAAGTTAGCATGTAGTCCTTGGCGAGACCGCATGAGTCAATGTAGAAGTTGTCTTATTTGTTGTCCATCATGAAGACAAAGAGCTGCACGGCCACTATCTAAGACCGACTAGATTAAGGCTGTACTGCAACGAGTTGTTGTCACTGGACTTGCTACAGGACCAGATATAACTCATTAAATCATCCTTCCTATATCATAGTAGTTGACGTGATCTTGCTGTTATGGGAATACAGATAGATAATTTTTTTGTTTCTGTTTCCATACTATGTGCTCATATTACCCAACATTATGTACTTTGTCCACTATCCCAACATGCTCTGAATAAAATTTGCCGAAAGGTAGTGACTGGGTGCACATTATGACTCATGAGGATGACTGTGAATGAAGTAAATGAAATATGTCTTTCCTTTAGAGTAATATACTAGCCTCCTGATAAGAGAGAGTATAAAATACATGGCTATGCTCATGTGAGTCAATATAGGATATTGAGCTCTCAATGTCTTGAATGGTCTACTCTAGTTCAAGGAACATATATTGAATGTTAAGTGGATGATATTCCATGCCTCAGTTTTTAATATGGATATATGTGACAAGTGGATCTATGGTCAGGGTAACATTGATCACTTTATAGGTTTTAGTTGTTCTCCAACTCATTCCTATTATTTGGGTGGCAATGATGTGTTTCTAGAGACCAGTATTTTCTTGTGAGGTTTTAAACATGCCTACCAGCGTAATTAGGGACCTACTGGGTCACACACATAAAGATAGATAAGGGAATTGAAGTTCACAATCAAACAAATGATTAGAGCGATTTAAAATTATTAATAAGTTGATTAACTATCTGATCACTAGACTGGAATGTCAGTTCGAACGATTAGATTGGCTGGGTTAATGGATCAATTTATTGTCAAATGGTAGACTAAATTTTTTATCTGAGTGGCCCAATCATTTGATCAAATTTTGTGGTTGGCTGACTAGAATTCGACATGGAAAGTCTCAAATTGGAAATAGTTTAGATATAGATCTAAATAGACCCGGTTGGCCAACCAGGTAACTTGATCGGCCGATGGTGGTAATGCTTTTAGAATCCCTATAGGATCTTGGTCGGATGATTGAAATGCTTCATGAGTGCTAGTAGGAACTGTTGGTATGTATGCCCAGAGAGCCAATCATATGATTATTGTGATGGCATATTATATGAGGATTTGATTAATAATAAAAAAGCAAGCTTCCAATTCATTTTGTTTCACTCAGTTATGAGATAATGAGTAAATATAATAAGTCTAAAGAATAACATTACTCAATGACATATGTCTTCAAGTGCGTGACTTGAACAATGAGATCATATGAATGTTAAGAGTATATACATTTTGGTTATGTCCATAGTCAGATGTTATTGTGGAAGGTTGATATACATCAAAAACACATAAGACTAGAGTGTGTGTTGGTTTATGACATAATCTCATTAGTCATGATATGTTGATATCAAACCAAGTATATAGATAATTGTTAGAGAACATTGTATCAGATAGACCCACCTTGAGAGTGATACATGGAAACCATATTTGGTGGTCATAGTCATCTCTCATAGTGAAAGTGGTGATTTTAGTTCTTAGACATGAAATCACTAAACTCATCACATGTCATTTGGTTTACTTTGACATCATCCAACATGATCTTGATTAAGGGTTGCCATAAAGGTGATGATTGGGTGTACTATGACACATGGGGATGTATTTTGAATGATGTAGATGGGATTTGCGCCTCCTACTAGAGTTTGATATTCAAGCCACTTGATAAACGAGACTGAGGAAAGCATGTGCATGCACATGTGAATCAATATAAGATATTGAGTTCACATATATCTCAAACAATCTGCTCTAGTTCATGGAACATGGATTGAACATTGAGAGGATGACCATTCCATGCATTGAATTCATTCTGGCTATAAGAGACAAAGGAATTAGACAATCACTATAACACCTGACACATATTGTAGGCGGACGTTGTTCTCCAACTTCCCTATTTACTTGGGTAGCAATGATGTGTGACTAGGCACTGCTCTTTGCTTGTGATGTCATAAACTAGTTATGATAGTCACTACCAACTTAACATAGAATCTATAGGGTCACACACATAGGATACACCTAGAAGAGGAGTTTAATCATGAATGATAATTGAATTGATTTATAAAGAGTTTAGGTATTCAATTTAAGCAACGAATTAACTTATTGTACTCCCAAATGACCGGTTCAAGTGTTGAACCGATCGGTTGGAGTATCAAGTTGATTGGAAATTATTAGATTGGCTGAATTCTTGCTGAACCATGGTGCAAAATGATGAGTTTGAGCTTGCGAAATGACCGTTTTGTGTTTGCAAAATGAGTGTTTCGCAAAGAGAGACACCCGATTTGTGGTTTAGTTTGATTGAATCAAGGATTAATGTTGACATCATGTCGTGCATTAACTAGATTACAATTGTGATTGAGAAACATGATGAAATGATCGGTTCAATGGGTGAACAAATCGGCTCACATGCCAACCGAGTGCAACTCCAGCCTGTTGTCCATGCTAAAGACCAGGAGCTGCTACAAACATCATCTGAGTGCATCTAGAAGAAAGCTCCACAACTAAAATGAGGTATTAGTCATCGTTCTTGCTCTAAGACCAGGTATGACCTCGTTAAACCATCCCCATTGCACAGATGTTGATGTGATCTTGCTGTTATGGGGAATATGGATAGAAAATGTTTGATTCTTCTACCTACTTTGTCTCCATATTTCCCAATAGTGGTATCAGAGCCACATCAATTTACTATGTTTTGGGATAATCAATATGATCATATTTCTTTTGTTTTCTTCATTTAATTATTGCATATGATGTGAATACTTAAACAGATTAACATGCATATCTGATTAAAGATGACAGATGATCCCAAACTAATATATATGATATGATATATATGCAATTTACACATGAGTTTTGATGGTGGATGTGTATCTTGATTATGGCCAATAACCCAAATATTTGTGTGTGGTTGAATGGTTCATTTGTTCCTATTATATTTTGGTTTGCATACCAAGCCTCTACCTTCTTGTTCCCAATGTAGAAGTATTTTTCTTTCCTACCTTTACTCTAGTCGAATGTGACTTGAGGTTTCTCATTAGTAGGTAATTAGTTTAATAGAAATAGGATAGTTTCTTTTCTTGTAACGACAAAGAAGATGTCCAGTGCCAAATGAACCAACCGTCTCGAGGATGAGCCAACTGACTGGAGGACTGAGGAGGATAATGATGGAAGGAGGAGGTGAACCGATTGACTGGTGTCCCAACCAATTGTTTGGAGGTGTCCATACATCAGTTAGACTGGAGGCTAGATGACTAGTCTAACGACCAACCGACCGATGAAGAGGCAAGCTGACCAGTTCAAGGGTTGAAGTGATCAACCCAGATTAGTTCAAGCACAAACATACACCAAAAATAGGTTCATGCATGTTATGTAGACCAAGGTGGTGGTAATTCCTTGTGGCTCCAAGGAATTCAACAAATATCACCATAACCATCGCTAATGTTTTATATTGCATGTGTACGTTTGTGGGATATAGAATGTATATGATTATGTACTAGTATGTGGTGATTGGATATGTATATGTATATATATGATATATATAAAATCCCTCAATCAAACATATTAATTATAAGATACTTTTTATTAGAAACACACATGAAAATCTTGATAAACTAAGCGTAGGTTACGCCCTAGCGTGGTGCATTGTCTATCTCATGGAAGAGTGATGGTAGTAATGCAGATCCACTCAAGCAGGGTGCATTATCATCGTGTTGGCTTTTCAGTCAGGCTTAAATGGGTGACCTTAATAGGATTAAGCACATAGAAGCATACAAATTATTATGGCAAGGATTTTCACATATCATCTATCCAATAATTACATAAGATGCAATAGAAAAATGTTGTCTACCTTAATGATTGATTATGGATGCTGGTGTTGGCTGAGTAATAATTGAATTGTTTTAGATCTTGACTCATCAAAAGTTTGTATGCTATAAATATTATGAATTGGTAATTGAGGGTTATCAATTTGAAACAAAATAATGAGAAATGATAGTAAATAAAAGGGCTAATAAAACATTGTCAAATTTTATACAAATCAAATCAAATCAAAATTGAGTTTTTGACAAAAATGCAAATTTCTTTTGTAGAATCAAATGGCCACACACAAAAACAACTTTTCTTTGTGATCAGTCTTTGAGAAGGATAAGTTAAATGGGAATAATTTCCATGACTGGTTCAGGACACTTGAGAATTATTCTCACACAGGAGCGCAAGCTCTATGTCTTGGAGATACCAGAAAAAGGTGAACCTCTCCCCACTACACCTAAGGCTGACAAGGATGCTTACAAGAAGCATATTGAAGATGAGGTTGATGTCAAGTGTCTGATGTTGTGCTTAATGAAATATGAGTTACAAAGACAACATGAGAACATAGATGTTATTGAGATAGTCACACATCTTAAGAACATGTTCCAAGATCTGAGAAGACAAGATAAGTATGATGTCTCCAAGACACTGTTCAAATATAACATGGCAGAAGGAGATCTAGTAGGTCCTAATGTGCTCAAGCTCATTGGGTATGTGGAGAACATGTCTAGACTGGGAATCTGATGCACTAGATATTTGTCATTTTTCACTGGCTATTTTATATTATTTTTGTGCACTTACTATTCATTTCATATTAAATTGTGCATGATTTATTGATATTAACCTATGTTACTCAATTGCATCAAATAAATATAATTTTAATGTTTTTGAATGATTTATTATATTTCAAAGTACTTATGTATGTTTTTGTGCCTTTTTGGCGCCAAAAGAGTCCCATATAGTATTATCGACTTCACAAGTTGGTAGTATCGAAATCACATCAGTAGAAGACTCATGGAATTACACAAACTCGGTACTATCAAGTTCAAAGTCGATAGTATAGAGATTGCATCAGAGAGACGGAGAAACTTCAAATTCAAGATTGATACTATCGAATTACAAAATCGATACTACTGAGTCTTCCCGATAAGGCAAATCCCAAAATCAAGTTTAATCCAACAGGTTGAGGATTTATTTCTCCCTAAGTCACTTCTATGACTTAAGAGGAGTTCAGGAAGACCTAAGATGTCATGTTCTATTCCATGGCATGATGGCTATGGTTTAGGGGTGGAGAACGAGAAACAGAACCACACGTTTGGGAGGTTCTGGGCATATTTGGTGGGTAGAATTTGCATTTTACATATCCGTTCGTCAACGTGGAGCATCCTAGTCACATTTCTCTAGGGGTTCATCGATTTTTCTATTTCTCCATATTTTTCCTTCTTCCTATAATATTTTTTTCCATAAAAACCATGAGGGGCTAATCCATGTGTTCTCTAGGACCCAGGAGTAGCCTGGTTGTACACTTTATATGGATCTTTTGTATTAGTATATTGTTTTTTACTTATTCTTGGGCATGTTGCTATGAAATCGTATTGAATTGCATATGTTATGCACCATAGGTGATTAACTAGATCCTTGATAGCTTCAGAAGGAGGGTTATGGATTGGATCTATAGTAACACACATTTTAGATCGCCCTTTGGGAAAGGTGGCTTACGAACGTGAAGAGATTACCCATAGCATTCCTTAAAACACCTAACTAATTAACAAATTACTATGGAAATGGGATTGACATTAGAATAGGTAGTGAACTAAACTACAAGAGTGGGTAGTTCATGCTAAAGGCTCTTTGTCCATGAGTGGGAGGAATACATATTAATCTTAGGTAAAATCTGCAGTGTCGATCGTGGTGAAACCACAGTCCTAGAGAATTTCTTCTCATTGTGATCACAAACCATTAAATTAGTTTTCTTTCTTGCAGTTATTTTAATAACTCTCAAATTAAAGGTTTCTTCTGCTTAGCTGATCTAAAATAGTTAGTAGTAGTTTCTTGAATTATGTTTCCCCATGTTCAATATCTGGTCCTCACTGGCCTGTATTACTTTGACATGTATGCTTGCATTTTACACGTATAGTTTAGTCATGTAAGATTCCCCTTCGGTCAAGAGTTGGGCATAGATGTGTTTCTGTAGTCTCTGGCAGAGTCATACAATCACTTTGTCATGAACTATAACATGAATGACTTTGACAAGCCATTGACAGAGTTACTAGGCATGTTGGGAACATATGAGGCACAATGAAGAAAGAAAAGCCCATGTTTGCGATGATGATCAATAGATTCAAGGGAAAGTCTAAACGTAAAAGCAAAGCTAAGAAGGGTTCTAAAGCTAGCTAGAATCCCAAGTCTTCAGTGCTCAAGGCAAAGGGAGGAGTGAATAAGGGAGGCAAGTGTCACCACTATCACCAGGCTAGACTCTGGAAGCGGAATTTCCCCCTCTACTTGGTGGAACTAAACAAGAAGGAGGAGATAGAGATATCCAATTTAGGTATATACATTATGTTACACCCCAATCTCACAATTATCATAAATCATGAGATTAGGACATAAATTGAGGATTTAATGTAATACAAAGATCACCCTTTACTTTTTCTTCTTTTTCAAACTCTTTGTTTTCTCGCATTGAACCACATATTCTAACTTTACAAGGGAATCTAAACATTTAGTGAATGTAATACAAAGATCACCCTTTACTTTTTCTTCTTTTTCAAACTCTTTGTTTTCTCGCATTGAACCACATATTCTAACTTTACAAGGGAATCTAAACATTTATTTCACTAATTTGATTTCAACAGTAAAAATGCATGTATGAACATTCATTATGTTTCACATGCTTTTAAGCACATAAGACTTGCTGATTCGCATATATTGCTAAAAGAGGAATAATGTTATACATCATCATTTACAACTCTCTCTTATTTCTTTACAAGGACCTAGAGTGAAAATGATCAACTGAACTTAACTATACTCAGACTTAACTCTTGTGGTAGATCTACTCTGATGCAAAGATATCTTCAATCCCCATAGTTTTCCTAAAAATTTTGAGTAGAGGGGTGAGCCTACTCACTCAGTGAATGAGTACTTCAAAGAAACAGTCTAAAGAACTAATATAATTACATATATACTTTTGAGCAACTGATATCAATTATAACAACAATAAGCTTTAAAGAAATTGATCATTGACAATTACAAATATGGCAGGATACTCTAGATATCAATAAGAGAAAATCAATATATGAGCATGCTTGATTAATTTCAAAGAGAACTAATAATTCAGAAACATAGAAAGAATAATTGTTGGGAAACTGTACTCAAATCTTTCTTAGCCTTTCTTACTTATAAGAAACTCTTTAAACCTATATGAACATATTTTAGATTATGCCTTGATCATATGTAGTGTACTCTACATATGAAGACTTGTAGCAAACTATAATCGCACCATACAAGACTTATCTTAAAACCTGGGAAGCTAAGCCTAGAACTGAATCTGGGTCTGCTTGACTCAAACTGTCACATCTGACTAAGGCGGCTAAACAGCTGGCCTTTAACTGGACCTCTCCTTCTAGGTTGAGTACACATGCTGAGGGTATGAGACGCTCTATGGGCCTCATCTTGGTACGCTCTTTGGGTACCTCTAGGTTACCACCGGGATCTCCGATTCATGTTGGATAACCTATCTTCTCTTAGGAGACTTCCTCAAGGGCTTCGTCTCCTTTCATGCTCTTTGGGTGTGATCTGATCCCCGTATACTGGTCGCTTCAAGGGTGGATCGTTTCCTCCCTACAGTGCAGACATCCGTAGGGAATCTACGGTGTTCAGGGCACCTATGTCTATTATTTTATTATTCTTGGAAATTAAGCTCTTTCTACATTGTACATTTCTCTTACTTATACTTGACTCTGGTATCTCTATGGTACCATTTCTATTTATTTGACGTTTATAACACAACATGTATATCATTCTAAACTTGGCAGAGCAATATACTCAAAACACTATAATATATTGAGAAATCAACATTTTATACATGCAGGCAGACTAAAATTCTTAAATAATAGAATACATGTCCACTTGATACTTTATACACTAGAATCATACAATTGAACTTTTTAATACACTGATAAGAGTTAATTACTTGACATACAAGTATTCATCATTTACACCTGTAAATTATTTGTACTTTCTTGGAAAATGTGCACCTCAACCCAAATCTTGAGTTGTGCATCACCACATCTCATACTGAGAACATTGATAGAAAAATAATTGATTCATTTAACATCCTATCCTTAGGGTTTCATTTACCCCATTCACTTATCACATGTCTCTCATAAGGATTTCATGCGACATAAACATTCACTGAATAAAGACTACTATCAAAAAATCATATAAAATCAATATATGTATGAAACCTTGGAACTGAGATGAATTTAGGTTTCCATGACATTCACTGAGATAACATGCATTGATAATAAAATTGAATAAATAAAGTCTATCATGTCAAGAAAATCCATTCAAATAGATTTCACGATATCTATTCGCAAATATCCAACTTTCCTCGCATCTAGGGTTTCACCCTTTTTACTGAGATATCAAACAAACACTATTCACCTTAAATGAAATCCAAGATAGTATCTAACATATATGTACTATGAATTTAGATAAACAATCATTCATAACCAAGGGAATCCAGATAAACAAATTTCTCTATTTAATTATACAACAATTTCAGTCATAGACAAATTCCCTATATTTTAGTTTACTCTTATAACCTCTGCGAATACTTAGAGAATTCTCATTAGTATGTATTGTATACATTTCTAATATTATTTTATCATCTGAAATTCATCCAAATAGAGGAAGAATCTGTTTCATATCATTTTGCAACAACTTAGATCAAACACACAATTCAGGGTTTGTAGTCGCATACTAAGCAATTAAAGATTATGGATGATTTAACCAATTTTCATGCAATATACTGTTTAAAGGAAGTTCCCACTCACCCTAAGGTGTGAAAACACCTTAAAAACATAGTTCATCCCTGAAAATCTCGATCTCATATCAAATCCCTAGCAATTCACCTGATTCTTCTTCCTTTCAACTCAGAAACCCTAAAAATGAGGGATTATGAAGAAAGAGTGAGAAAAGGGGAAGTTTTGACACCATTTTGGATCAAATCAAAGGAGGGACGGAATCTTGACATGTGATAGAAGATTCACCATTAAAGTCTATACAAAGAAGCTAAACTTACATGATTTCATCATTCCTCAGACCACAAAACCCTAGGTCAGCATCTCCATCACTTTCTCCTCTCAAACCCTATCTCTCCCTCTCTCTCTCTAGGGTTTCATTTCTTTGGATTGAATCACGAATTATGAGAGATCATTGTGTGTTAGGTTGACCATATAGAGCAATTGAGCTACTTGGGTCAATTGCACATTGACCCCTCACTATACTTTCTCTTAATTCAACTGCATTTTCTGTCATAAAAATATTACTGTAATTCATCTACTGATAAGGTCTAAATGCATCCAAAAATTATAAAAATTTTAAATATTATTTATGATTGAGTTTCAGATCTCTAGTTAAAATTTTAGATCATTTGGAGTTACCAATAAATAAGTAAAAATAAAACACTACACTATTAAAAAGCACTCTATCAGCATTTTGGTCAAAGTATAGTTCGACTGAGAAACACATTCAAAGAATACTCAAATATTCTGAATTTTTTCTCCAATATGAATGATTGAGTTATCCATATCATATCCAAAATTCAATTAAATAAAAATTTGTAGAAAATATTAAAAATCATTTACCACACTGCTATCCTGATCAAATTCCATATTCATGTACTATCAAAACCCTAATTTTTGTCGATTAGGGTTTACATTTCTCAAACCCTAATTCTTCAAATGTCGAGGATGACTTGAAGCTGACTTGAAGAAGGGGAATTTTGCCTCACTACTCATACTTACAAGGAAGACTATAGCCCTTGTTGGGAGAATCCGAAGAAGAATCGAACTACACAGATAATGAAAGAGACCAACATACCCTACAAGTCTAAGAGTCGTAGTTTAAAGTTTCCTTCTACCTGCATTTTTGAAATCATTGTTCGGCCTACATAAAAGATGGTTAGTTTTTTCTCTTGTGCTTGAATGTGATGACATCAACTTGGTGGATATTATAACAAGTTATTTTTTAAGGATTGAAATTTATTTTCATGTTGTCATTTAACATCATCTTGATAGATAATATGACAAGTTATTTTTCCCTCTTACATGACACATGCATCTATTTTTCACCTTTTACATAGACTTGCCTTTTATTTTAATGGATGTATCTCATAAATTGGATTAAACTGATAATATCTTAAATTCTATCTTGTCTCATATGGAATATCACTTTTATTTATCATTTTTTATATTTAAATTCTCAATCATGGAAAATATATGTCTAAAAGTTTCACATCGTATTATAGTTATCATTTCAATTAGAAAGATTTTCAAACGCTTCTTATGTTTGTAGTATTCTATCATATTTTAGGACTATAACCTTATTCAAATTGTGTGCTTGATATTATCATTAATACATTTTGAATAAACATATGTATACAATACTTCTTGTTAGAAGTTTATAAACAATATACACATATATTTTGATACTTAGTCACATAGTAAAAACAAGATTATAATAAAAATAAAATAGAATAAATAAACTAAACTCTTTTGAGTATTTATATATGTACTTTTGAGATGAAATGTGTATCGCATAGTGATATTTTTTTCTTTAATGTATTCTTAATTAAGAGAGTTTTATTATATCTAAGAAAATGACATGTTTGTTCTTATTTTTTTAAAATAATGGTTTATTTAAATTGATTCTATTTTAGAAAAAATAATGAATTACTTAACAATATTAATAAGATGATAAACTCAATTCAAATATCATTCTGTTATAAAACAATTAATTATAAAATACTCGATTTTCATGGTGATGTTAATGTTTATTAATATAATATAACAATTGATTCCACAATGACCCTCAATGCTTCACTCACATATCTTTCATCCAATAATAAATTAAATTTGTAAATAGTTCTCATCATATCCTTAACTCACTCACAACTATTTTCGTAGCAATTTATGTTGTATTTATATTTTGATGGAGTTCATAAATGATCTCCCCTTACTCATCCCACTAAGTTTTTTTTCACTTGATCTTCTAATTTCAAATCTAAACTCATGTTCACCATGTTGTCTATGAACACTCCCTCCGATTATCTTACTTGCATATTCCCTATGCAACAAGTTGATACATAATTTGTAAATAAAGTAAATAATCAACTATAATTCTCATCCCTCTACTTCATCTTCTCATTTTCCATTTTCTTTCTCAATCCAACAATCTTACCAAATAAAAACCACATGTCATATTTATATAATAAAATAATTTTCGTAACATACGTAATGATTAAATATACATAAATGATGACTGGACATAAGTATTTATTTAGAAAATTATCATATTAAAATGTGTCTAATTTTGTGGTCACGTGTATGTGCACGTGTGTGTTTACTAATCTCATTTGAATAAGTCAATCTGCTCATTATAGTTTTAAGGTAACTTGTTTTTTCTTTTCATATAATCCATGTCTTCACCATGTGTCCAGAAATAACAACTACACACTTGGAACAAAATATCTATACCTAAATTCCAGAATTTATAATGGCAACTACTCTAAACAAACCATGTCAATCGCTCACTAGCCCCTCTCTATCTCTCTATCCTCATAATGATGTGACGTAACAAATTTTCTTCTTTACATTTTTATTTACCACCCGATTCTTGTGCAAATTAATAAAGATTACCGCCTCCCAACACTCTCTCTGTACAATGACACAATAAATATCATGTCTTTCTTCTATTTCATACTTAACCTTCCCAAAACTTAAGTAATTCTCTTGACAACACTCTCTCTCTACAATGACACAATAAATACCATGTCTTTCTTCTATTTCATACTTAACCTTCCCAAAACATAAGTAATTCTCTTGGCAGTCCACAACTGTTGGTTTGGTGTAACTGGAATTTTCCTAGAGCTCATTTTCCTGGAAGTGAAATTCAGTTCCTAGAAAATGAGTTCCAAGTGATTGGTTTGAAACTCGAGTTTTCCTAGAAGTTGATTTCCATTTGATTGGTTTGTTGCAACTGTAGACGTGAAAACTAAGAATAAATAGCGTTGTACATTACATTCAACTATAGAAAAAATACTAATGTGATATAAATCATACTATCAAATGAAAATTGTTGATTGTGAAAATTAACTTTGAAGGAATCCATCATTTACCATGGAAAAATTAGGTAGATGTCTATATGTGGACAAATCACATCAAGAGCAAAAACATTAGCTAGATTAATTTTTCAAAAAATATACAAATCTATGTAAATCAATAGCAACATTGTCTTTTACTTCTAATCCTTCATGACAATATGAATAAAAAATACAACAGGAAACTAGTGACGAGTTTACCTTTTGGTCGAGGATAAGTCTGTTTTGATAAACCAACCGGAGCAAAGATCGTAGACTAAGGATGAGTGTGCACATAACTGTTATTCCTGGTCATGACATCGGCAACATAGGAGATGGAACCCATGACGGTTGGTCTTCTCCGGCCGTTGGACGAGAGGAGTCGGCACTCATAAAGACGGACAAGGAAACGAGCAAGACACACTCGGCGGAACTTGTTTTCCGCTAGGATTCTCACGGAACCCCTTTTACGAAAGTCTATATATATTATCAAAAGTCCAAAAAAAAAGTGGGTAACTTAAGTTCTGGACTTTCACCAAACCAATCATGTAAAACTGAAAAGGGAACTTGACTTTCGGTATTTTCTAGACAAATTACAACAAACTAGTCACACCCTAAATGAAAGTCTAGACATTTTTCTTCTGAAATGATAGTTCCACATTTTTCTTATTCTTCTTACGTTTCTTCTCTCATTTTTCGTTCCTTTGTATTTTCCCTCTCCTATCAAAATCCCCCATTGCTCAACAACCTCACGGAAACGATTCCGTCTATCTTATCATTTCCTATAAAACCTCACCAATGAACCCATATTCGTATTTTCGTCAAATCAACCCATCTTAATCTTTCTCTCTTCCTCATTCGCTTTAAATAGTTCCCAAAATCCTTTCCTCCACTATTCTTACCTCTCATCAATTGGTTGATGCTACACATCATTATTTTTTCCCTCAACGGTCGATACTTTCAAGTCTATTAACTAATAAGTGTACAAAAAGAAGCTAATGTCACCCATTAAATAGAACCGACTTCTTTTTTCTATCAAAAACACTGTTGACCATCACGATCCACTATTTTGAACTTAGATGATCATGGTCAAGACTCTCTTCTTTCCTTTTTCCTGTCACATTTGTTAAATCCTAAGAACCAGGTTTATCAAAATCGTGAGCAAGCCACATTGTAACTCAGACCCATCATCCTTACGAATCCGACCACCTCTATCTCCCTCTAATATATCCTTTGAACAACCACAAATCCCGCTTTAACATTTTAAAATTTCCAGTAAAAAAAATAGAAATTGTTATGCCAAGTATTCAAAAATACCACGTCCACAACCCACTTCTCCCCACTCTCACTCTATCTCTTCGCACCATAACGAGCAACAAAATATCTTCACTTCCTTTCTATTTATTTATCAATCGATGTGAGAGATAAAAAGTCGAGACAACCGAGCAGCATTGGAGAACGCAGACGACAGTCGCTTCAGCTTATAGGAGATCAACTACTTTCACCTTTTGTCCAAAAAATGTTCATCTTTCTCAAGTTCCTTCGTTTTTCAACCTTTCTGCGTTTATATACTGTTCGTCCATGGTTATCATCATATAATCTTGGCAGGGGATGTTCTCTCTTGATCCCTCATCACCAATGCTAATTGTTTAGTTGTTGTTTACATTTTTTCCAACAAAAATCCATCATTACTTAAAAACGCAGCAAATGTGATATCCAAATACTGCTCCCTTATGTAGTATGTTGTTGATCTAAGAGGGGCATTTTCCCAAATGGTGTTAGATGGCATTGTCATTGAGCACAAGCTCATATGTTAATGGAGCACGAGACAGAGCAACTTGACGTTATTCTGGGAACTCTGGCTCACCATATAACTGGTGTTGTTCATCTAGAAATCTCTTCTATAAGCTCTAGTTTATTACCGGTTGCTTAAAATCCCAGTTCAGTTTGACTAATAATTACCTGGAACATTTTGTGGTACCATAATACAGAAAAAAGGGTAGGTCTCAAGATTAGTATTTTTTTTTCATAATATCCTTTTTCTATTTGATAGAAGTATGATCATCCCTACACTTGTAACTACTCACATATCTTGGCATGTTTTGTCATGTGAAGCATGATTACCTTTACCTAAGCAGGCATAATCGGTGAATATTATCATGATTCACTATTTGCTGAAAAACGTATCTAACTAGGGGTTTGATTTCAGGATACACCAAGCGACATTTCATGATTAGCCTTCTGCCTCAACAGAAGTGCCTCCAGTATACTGCGTGCTCAAGCTACCTGACATATTGCTTCATATTCAAAACAAATTTTCTATCCATTACTTTCATAACAATGCAATTCAACTACAGGAATGTCATGGCAGAGACGACCTTGACAGTTCTCAAGAGAGTCAGAGTTGGTATCTTTGCCTTCAATGTAACCATGTCTGAACCAACAATATTACCATCACAGCTTGACGAAGATGACATGACAGCCAACTTCTTGCATTTCTGAGTTTCATCTTAAGTGACATCGCAACAACCTAATGGATGTTTCTCAGCCTCAATCAACTTGTTGGAGCAAAACAACAAGAAGTGTCCATGTTCCCGGGTGATTCAGTCCGTCTCAGTCTAATCCCTATCCCAACATTAAAACATGTTCTCATGTTCTTTCTAACAATCTCCAACTGAGCAGCAACCCTACGGGTATCTGTTGTCACACAAGGCTCAAACACATGCATGCTTTCAAATCTAGTTTTATGTGAGATTCAAATATGGAGCTTTGGTGAAGCAGCCACCCACATGAGACACACTCCTAGATCTTAAGCATAACGTAAAAATGAAATTTGGCCAGGTGTTTGCCTCTGACAAGGATCGCGTGCCATCATACTTCCAAAGGTGTTGTGGTCAAATATTGTACTCTTCATTTATATTGTAAGGTAATATGGTATTGATGACTGCTCAATAAAGTAAGATCCTTTGTAGTTATGTATGTATTTTTGCAATATCATATTGACTAAATGTTGTAGTTTTTTACAAATGGTGTTTTGATAATGTTGTTGCTCGGAAAGGATCATTCTTTCTACCGCATGGTTGTAAACCATCAACCTTACCTACTCAATATCGCTGCCTTTGCCATACATTATATGTTAGTTAGGTCTACACCTGAACTGAATGGTGTACGAGAAAACAGATTTAAATCTTATCCTTTTCAATATTACTAGTGAACGCACACGTGCACATGCACGTGACATATAAAATTTGTTGGAAATATGTGGGGAGATGACTCGTCCGTGAAAGGGTCCCTACGGTAAAAGATATTTGTGTTGGTTGTTTGAAATGAGAGAATCAAAGAACCATTTTGGTGGGATGGAAAGATAAATACAAAATTAAATATAATAAAAATTAATATGAGAGTGTGAGAATAAGTATTTGTAGGAGCAAAATTCCTTGAAAAAAGGAGAGAAGAGAGTGATTCAAGGAGAGCGTATCATCAAACTCGCTCTTTTTATAGTAGTATAGATATAAGGCACTCTGGTTATATTATATTAAAGAATAGAATATCATGATCAACGTCTACATAGAATTATTATCTAAACTATAACATCAAATAACTTATGTTTACAACATGTAATTCATTCAACCTTATGATGTAACAAATAAATCATTCTCTTGTTGTTCTATGCACTTATGTATGAGTTTTTTTCACGGATTATGTATAGCTTCATATATCTTTTTTTTTTTAAACGTATAAATCAAATATTTAAAAGTAATATAACATAGTGCATGGAAGTTTGTATATATATTGCATTCATGTATTATATTTTTTGGAATGGCTTTCTGTTGACTCAAGGTCAATTAGGTCAATGTTGACTCACGTCTAAATTGACTAAACCCGTGTTTTGATGATGACTAACCATTCCACATATTGGTGTCTAATGTCTCTACTTGAGTGATTTCAGATTAGGTATAGACACACTCCAATTGCCCTAACTTGCGCATCTCAAATTGGAGAAAAGACAAGTGAAAGTCATACAAGTGGACGTTTTTGTAATATGATGTATATCCATTAGAATCATGTTGTAAATCACTTGTAATGATTGTATGACTTGTAATTGAGCTTAGAAAAATATCAGGAACACTTAGATCGAATTTTAGAGCACTTTTAATGCAACTTTGAAAATCAATTACAGGCACTTGTTCGGTCGAGTTTCCCACCCTGAAACTCGACCGATCAACCTTGATCGATTTTTTGAAGATTGCATCGGTCGAGTTGTGCACTCACAGAACTCGACCGATTGGGTAGTAGGCCAGTTCCAGTTGGAATGGTCGGTCGAGTTTCCTCAGAACAAACTCGACCGATCATTTCAATATCGGGCTGCTTGCTACTTGATCGGTCGAGTTACACATATAGAAACTCGACCGATTGCACTATACGGAAAAGTGCAGAAAAGTGTTTCTAGCCGTTGTGGAGTTGCAACAAGTGAAAATAGATCTGTTGCAAGCCACAAAATAGCTAGTTTTCGTTCACAAGTGTTCCCAAAGGCTAAGAGGCATCCCCAGCTATAAATAGGACCCCTTGGGCTTCATTCCAAGGTTGAGCATTCATTGCAAACTCCTTGTGAGGTTCCTATTCTATAGTTGAGTGCTTCCTACAGCCTCCTCTCTCTCTCTAAGCTTAATCACTTGCTACATCCATTAGAGTGAGTAGGAGATTTGTAAGAGAGCTAGTTCTGCTTGTATATCTTGTGAGGCTCTCACTTCCACCACCTCCCCATCTCTCATTTCCTATCTTGAAGATGGAGGTTCTCTCTCTTGTCCAAGAGAGGTGAAGAAGAACAAGGGAAGGATTCCCTTGGTGAAGATCAAGGCTAAAGACTTGGAGCTAGAGTGGGTAAGCCCTTGGAGAAGGCAGAAGACTCAAGCTCAAGTGGGTAAGACCTTGGTAGAAAGCTTCTCCGAGTGAAGGTGAAGTCAAAGGCGGAAGATCCAAGAAGAGTGGGTAATTCCTACAAGGCCGAAGACTAGTGCAAGAGTGGGTAAGTTCTTGGAGAAGGCCGAAGACTCTTGCAAAGTGGGTAAGTCCTTGGTAAGGTTGAAGACTCTTTGTATTGGATTGGTAAGTCCTTTGTTGGTCTTGTATTGTAAGTCTTATAATTGAATATAAGAGTGCAATTGGTTGAAGTCCTAGAGGTTGACCTCTCTAGGCAAGTGGACTGACACACTTCTAGTTTGAAGTGTGGAACCACTCTAAATAGCTTGTCTAATTGGTGCATGTTCAATCTCTCTTATCCTTGCTATGCATGATTTAGTTGCACTCAAATTACCTATTTAGCAACCTTATCTTGTCATACAATTTGAAGTTTTAATGAGTTTTGTTTAAGTGCTTTCAGCTCTATTCACCCCCCTCTAGAGCATCTAATCACCCATCTAGGATCCAACAAGTGGTATCAGAGCGGGTCTTCTCCAAGCATACTTCAACAAGTAGGAGAAGATGGGTGACTACCTAGGAGGGAGACTCTCGACTAGCCTTCCAATCTTTGATGGGAGAAACTTCCTATATTGGAGAAGAAGACTTCAATTCTACATCCAAGGATCAAGTCTCGAGATGTGGCAAATGGTGAACAGCCCATACATTCTACCAAAGACAAACATTGAAGAATGGGATGAAGCCACCTTGATGAAAGCAACCTTGAATGCTAGATCCATGCACATCCTATATGCCTCCATGACCCCCACTGAGTTCAACCGGATTTCCTCTTGTGAGACGGCCTATGAGGTATGGAGAAAGCTTTGCATCACTTATGAAGGGACAGATCAAGTGAAGGAAAGCAAAGTCTACATGCTCAAAGGGTTGCTTGAGAACTTCAAGATGGGAAAGGAGGAGATCATAGCCAACATGTACTCAAGGCTCAACACCATCTTGAATGGTCTTGCTATTCTAGGACATCCTATGTCTAGTGGAGAGATCAACTCAAAGATCCTTAGAACTCTCCCCAAGAGATGGGAATCCAAGGTGACTTCCATTGAAGAAGCAAGGTCTCTTAGGGATATTCCTATTGAAGAGCTCATTGGAAATCTACAAGCACATGAAGCCACACTTGACAAGAGGGAGGAATTAGAAAGACAAGAGGAGAAAGAACTCAAGAGAATGAAGAAGGCTGAAATCAAAGCTCAAATCAAGGCTATTGTTGGTCAAGCCTCTCCATTCTCTCAAGTTGAAGAAGATGCCATGTACTCCAAGGGTAGACTCTACAAAGGCAAGTCCTCCTCCATCCGGTGCTTCACATGTGGAAAGAAGGGTCACTACAAGGAAGATTTCCCACAAGGCAAAAAGACCCATCTTCACAAGAAGGAGAAATGGCACTCAAGCTCAAGTGGCTCCTCCAACTCAAGCTCAAGTGAAGATTCATGTGAAGGATCAAGCTCAAGCTCTAGTGATGAAGGGGAATGCCATTTTGCCCTTATAGCATCAACAAGTGAAGACTCAAGTGAGGTAAATCTAGACTCTTTAGATAAAGAATCTTTAATTGCTATTATTCATGACATTTGTGCCTCTTATAAGTCTTCTAAAAAGAAAAAGAAAAAGCTTGCTAAAATTGTTGATAATTTGCATATAGAACTAGATGATCTTGAATATGCTAATTCTTGCTTGCTTATTGATAAAAATGATTTTCTTAGCCAAGTAGACTCTCTTAAACTTGAAAATGCTAGTTTACTTGATAAGATTAAATTTCTAGAAGCTCAACCTCTCATGTCTAGTTCTAATGAAGAGCATACTTTAATTATTGATTCTCTCATGCATGACATTGATGTTCTTAAATCTGAAAACAAGGACAAAGATTTTGTTTTGCATGAATTAGAAATAGAAAATGCCTCCTTGCTTGCTAAAATCAATGGGCATGAATCTTGTTCTAGTTCTACAAATAGAGAGAATGATGTTGCTGCTCTTCATATTGATAGAGATTCTCTTTCAACTAAATCTCTATGCTTAGAAAATGATCTTTTGCATGCTAGAGATAATATTAATCAATTGTCTTCGACTATTGCTTCTCTTAAGCATGATAATGACAGTTTGAGATCTTCTTTGCAAAGATTCTTAGTTGGTAAAAAGAGTCTTAATGACATCCTACACCATACTACTAAACAAATTGGTAGACATGGTTTAAGGTATGATAGTAGTCAAGGGAACAACAAAGATAAAGGACCTCCAATATTTCATGGAGAATCCTCTAGTTCCAAGACTATGGGCACATGCAACTATTGCAATGAATTTGGTCATTATTATATTTGTTGTCCTTTTAGGAAAGCACCCAAGAGCAATAGGCTTGGGTTACTAAACTAACCCCTCCGGACCCAAAAACATGATTGGGGACCATTTCATCTTTCTTCCTGTAGGTAATTGCAAATGGATTGACTTGAGCTATTGAATTGCAAATTGACTTCTCAATCCACATGAAAGAATAAAGGTGAGATGTGTAGAGGGTGACAACAAGTGGAAAAGCAATGGTAAGCACAAAGGTAATGGTTTTATTGCTTGTAACCATTTCTAACTTGTTTTTGTCAAGTTAGTGTGCACTATACATATGGTTTTTGAGTCAAAAGTGACATTTTGTGATTCTCTTCACACTCTTACTCAAAAACTGTTTCTAATGCTTCTATAGTGCATTACTAACTTGCTTAGACATGTTTGGATATGGTTTGTATTTTTAGCATGCCTTTAAATGTGTTTTTATGATATATATATGCCTTTTGACAGTTGCTCTGTCGGTCAAGTTTTCCCTATTGAAACTCGACCGATAGGCACCAATGGGTGTTGCCAGCAGTTGTCATCGGTTGAGTTGCCAATGCACAGAACTCGACCGATTACACTGTGCACAGAATATACATTTGGCTTATTGAATGAGAATTTCCCTCTCAACTAGATTTTCTCAAAAAATAGCCTTATTCTTTGGCACTCCCTTGGTACCATTATATATGCATATTGTCATGTTCTAAATTGCCTATCTTGCTTACAACTCTATCTCTCTAATTGCTCTAAATTGGTATATCTATATCTTACAATTACTTGCTTTGAATTGTTTTGCAGGTTTTGATGATGATCTCTTTGGATCTCTTGGTTGTGTCTAAAATTGCTTCCGTTGTGCTCTAACTTGCTACATCTATATAGGTGTATATCTTGTTGTGATACAATCTTGAGATTCTTAGGGATAATCATCTTATGGTAAGGATGCATATCTAGTGAGTTATATCCTTTCATGCTTCTAAAATTGCTTATCTCCTTGTTTGGATATATCTCTACATCTAATCATAGCTTGCTTTATCTTGTATATATTTTGGTATCTCTTGCTATGATCTAGATCCTACTAGTAGTCCTAACTTGTGATATCATCTACTAGTAGTTCATATACATGTAGTTCTAACCTTGTTTACAAATTGCCATCTTTGATCATCTATATGTTATGCTTGTATCTTATCTCATACATGCTCAAGATTGTTCCTTGAATTGCATATCTACTATCTTGAGTTGCTTGCATAACATTGTGATGCAGGGCACTTAGAGCTACATTATATGTAGAAATTGGAGTATTTTTGGATTTTATGCAGCTTTTGCTTCAGTTTCAATTTTTGGTGCAAGACTAGTGTTTTTCATGCAGAAACAACCTTCTGAGCAAGACTCATTGCTTTGCCATGAGCTCCGATGGTTTCTGATCAAATTCCATCATCTTGAGGGTCAAAATTGCAATTTATTATTTTTTTTCTGCAGCACTTTATCTTGCATTTTGGGTTGTTCAAGTATATGCTTTAACTTGCTTTTCTTTCTATGCTTGGACAAGACCCTATCTTTGCTCTTCTACTCTCCTTATATATATTTGTGTTATCTCCTTTTCTCTTTAACAAGTGATGTTTCTTATTTCTTCATACCCCCACCTTTTTGAAATGACAAAGGGGGAGAAAGGTAATGTCTTCTTTTAAAAAGAGGAAGAAGGCATGTCTTACATGAAGAGGAGAAGAATTTCCATGTAAAGGGGAGAAGGTAAAGGGGAGGAGACATATATGTGTAGACATATATGAGTAGAATACATAGTTTCTATAAATGTTATGAAATCTAACCATGCAGGAGAAATAACATCAATTGAGGGGGAGTATGAAAACTCCATGCGCATCAATTGAGGGGGAGCATATGAGCTTAGTCCTATTGAAACCCCTAGGTTTCTCCAAAGGTATGAATTTACTTAAATGCTTTCAATACATTTATGGAATGGTTTGTCATCTTTAAAAAGGGGGAGAATGTTGACTCAAGGTCAATTAGGTCAATGTTGACTCACGTCTAAATTGACTAAACCAGTGTTTTGATGATGACTAACCATTCCACATATTGGTGTCTAATGTCTCTACTTGAGTGATTTCAGATTAGGTATAGACACACTCCAATTGCCCTAACTTGCGCATCTCAAATTGGAGAAAAGACAAGTCAAAGTCATACAAGTGGACGTTTTTGTAATATGATGTATATCCATTAGAATCATGTTGTAAATCACTTGTAATGATTGTATGACTTGTAATTAAGCTTAGAAAAATATCAGGAACACTTAGATCGAATTTTAGAGCACTTTTAATGCAACTTTGAAAATCAATTACAGGCACTTGTTCGGTCGAGTTTCCCACCCTGAAACTCGACCGATCAACCTTGATCGATTTTTTGAAGATTGCATCGGTCGAGTTGTGCACTCACAGAACTCGAACGATTGGGTAGTAGGCCAGTTCCAGTTGGAATGGTCGGTCGAGTTTCCTCAGAACAAACTCGAACGATCATTTCAATATCGGGCTGCTTGCTACTTGATCGGTCGAGTTACACATATAGAAACTCGACCGATTGCACTATACGGAAAAGTGCAGAAAAGTGTTTCTAGCCGTTGTGGAGTTGCAACAAGTGAAAATAGATCCGTTGCAAGCCACAAAACGGCTAGTTTTCATTCACAAGTGTTCCCAAAGGCTAAGAGGCATCCCCAGCTATAAATAGGACCCCTTGGGCTTCATTCCAAGGTTGAGCATTCATTGCAAACTCCTTGTGAGGTTCCTATTCTATAGTTGAGTGCTTCCTACAGCCTCCTCTCTCTCTCTAAGCTTAATCACTTGCTACATCCATTAGAGTGAGTAGGAGATTTGTAAGAGAGCTAGTTCTGCTTGTATATCTTGTGAGGCTCTCACTTCCACCACCTCCCCATCTCTCATTTCCTATCTTGAAGATGAAGGTTCTCTCTCTTGTCCAAGAGAGGTGAAGAAGAACAAGGGAAGGAGTCCCTTGGTGAAGATCAAGGCTAAAGACTTGGAGCTAGAGTGGGTAAGCCCTTGGAGAAGGCAGAAGACTCAAGCTCAAGTGGGTAAGACCTTGGTGGAAAGCTTCTCTGAGTGAAGGTGAAGTCAAAGGCGGAAGATCCAAGAAGAGTGGGTAATTCCTACAAGGCCGAAGACTTGTGCAAGAGTATGTAAGTCCTTGGAGAAGGCCGAAGACTCTTGCAAAGTGGGTAAGTCCTTGGTAAGGTTGAAGACTCTTTGTATTGGATTGGTAAGTCCTTTGTTGGTCTTGTATTGTAAGTCTTATAATTGAATATAAGAGTGCAATTGGTTGAAGTCCTAGAGGTTGACCTCTCTAGGCAAGTGGACTGACACACTTCTAGTTTGAAGTGTGGAACCACTCTAAATAGCTTGTCTAATTGGTGCATGTTCAATCTCTCTTATCCTTGCTATGCATGATTTAGTTGCACTCAAATTACCTATTTAGCAACCTTATCTTGTCATACAATTTGAAGTTTTAATGAGTTTTGTTTAAGTGCTTTCAGCTCTATTCACCCCCCTCTAGAGCATCTAATCACCCATCTAGGATCCAACACTTTCTCCATTTTTTACATTTTTATTAACACTTCCCTCAAATTTTATGTACTTTCCCAACTATTTATCTCTTCCATGACTGATAACTCACAATTCCCCATGAGCCTCTTCTTTCTAATCACATTATTTCCCCTTCATTTAGTTTAAATATTTCCCTCTTTCACATCATCATAAATGCTTTGATTTCCAAGTCTATAAATTTTGTTTCAACTTTTCTCCTTTTCCTTGATATGTATTGTGCCTATCCATGAGAAAACTGATAATTTTCTTATGTAATCAGATTATAGTTGTATAATTTTTAATTATGTTTATTATTTATAAATACAATTATGCATATTTTGTGTGATGTATTAGTTTATATAAGTCTTAGTAAGTATTATTATTAATATGCAAATGTAAGCTATCTTTTTTATGATAATTACTTATTTATCAGTACTAACATACACATTTTATGTATTGTGTTATTCATTTATGAGTACTTTTCGTACTGTTATGTTTGTTATTGTTGTTTCTTTTGTAATATGAATTTATTCATTTTACTTTTTATTAAGAGTACTAATAATTTATGAGCACAATTGTATATAATTTTGGTAATATATCTCTTTATTTACAGTTAAATTTTGTAAAATATAAGTAACAAAAATAATAATAATAACAGCAACAACAATAATAATAATAATAATATTTTTTTTATAAGTAGTACAAATATTATTACTATTATTATAATAATGTTGAATTATTTTTAATGTTTTTAATATGAATATTACTTATTAATGGGTATTATTGTAGATAGATTAGGTATTATATCATTTGTTTATGAGTTCTTTATATGAATTAATGCTTACTATTATTATTATCAAATAATACGTCCATGAATTTTTATTATGAGCATTATTAATAGATATTATCATACACTTTTTATTTATATTATTTATTTATTATACTATTGTAAAATTATGTAAACTATTGTTGGTATACAAATTCATATATATTAATTTTATATGCAAATTATTAGTTTTGTGTGCAATAATACATATATCTTTTGTTTTACTTTATTTTACTAATGAGTGGTTTATTTCTATAAATGTATTTTATGATCATGACTCAATATTTATCTAATGTATGAACATTTTGTATTTAATTATAATATGAGCTAGATGTGGTAACCAACTCATATATTATACCGTTTTAGTTTCACATGTTTGAATGATATGTTTATGTATAAATTATACCAAGGTAACTCTCTGCAATGTTTATATGCATTCATCATTGACTTTAAACGTTACCTTTAATCTTTCTTTCTGTGATTTTATACTTAGGCCGTGTTTGGTTCGTTGGATAGGATTTAAAAGGACTATATCAAAGGTTAGGATATGAAAGTATATGCATAGGAAAGGATAAACAATATGCACTCCTATGTTTGGATGCAACTACGAAAAGGAAAGGATGATGAGCACAACGTTTCTAGCATGAATTGATATTTTAATTTATTTATTAACCAAATGTATCTCCGTTCACAAGAAATCCTTCGTTGCCCGATGGATTTGATAGCTTCTCCTTCTCACATATTCTACTCGGTTCATTTTTTTGCTAGCTATCAAATTGAGCGGCCAATGCTCAAATTACGAAACTGATTCTTCAAGTCCAGAAGTTTTTCACCTATCCTCCTTCTCATTAACAATTGCGGCAGCCATCGCACCATAGCAACAGAACCTCCCAGGATCAGGTGATTCTAATCAGCCTACATATAGACCGACTCCTCACAAGTAGCAATGGTGTGAGTCTCTGATTCTTGCGGTTGCCGTTCTTGCCACTCCGACTGCTCCCATCACCATATATTATTACAGCCTCTGGTTCCCCGGCCCCCCATCTGCTGTATACCATCGCCACCAACTGCAGAAGGGAGTTTCTGACAAGAAAATTATCAGTGGTGGTCATACGTCAGAGAAGGTAACCCAGATCATCAATGGTAGACAGATTTCGTAGAGAATGTATCGGAACATCGAGGCATCTAGCTTTGGGCGTGAGGTAGGGCGTCGGGCATCGAGCACCGCACGCTCGAGTATCGTGATCGTGTTGGAGTCTATATACCAGCTATTACTTAGGGGGGGAACCGGTATGGGCGAGTCTCGGCTGATTGAGACTCTATTACCGGAAGTTAGAAGTCCCGCACCAGAAAAATGACAACCAAACGTGGGCTTGGAAATATCAAGAGGATTTCAATCCTATCCTACTCTTAATACCACGTACCAAACATGTTGTTAGCGTCATTCCTCTAACTCGATGCATGCGTTTAAGATCCAAATATCTGAATTTTTAGAAAATCTACTTTACAATATTATATGAAGAAATGATAAATATCCATGTATGAATGTGAATATCATTATGATATTTTACATATACAAAAAAGTAGTAAGTCGATTATATTTTATTCAAAAAAGTGTGTATGGATACTAAACATTCTAATTAATTTTCTTAATTAATTTTTTCTTCCTAAAATCTAGCATACAAATCACTTAGTACAAAAACTACTACCATTCAACATATGTCTCTAAAGTGTTACTAATATATTTTTTAGTGTTTCTATGCATATATATATATATATATATATATATATATATATATATATATATATATATATTTCTATTCTATTTTTTTGTATAAATGTTTTGGTTTCAAGTATATTTTCTCTGTTGGCTTATTTAGTATATACAGAGTTATACACTAACGTATACATATTTGACTTTTAAAAGTGATCCATATATTTTTTACACATGGAAATTCGATTTAATTTTGATTTTATCTAATAAACAATATCATCATGGAACATATTACAAAAAGTTACACATTTTTTACAAATAAAATTTTAACCATGTAAAGCTATATTTGCTTAATTTAGTTAGAAAAATATATTCAATAATGTCAGATGGTGTTTTTGTTCACATGCTTGACATGTGTATGTTTCCTAATATTATATCCATCGACTCATTCATATCATGAAATCTTTACTCATTACTTTATAAATATATTTTATAATAACATTGTCAGTACTTACGTTTAGATTCATTTGATAAATATAAATTAGTATCCTTATTTTTTCTATATAAATATCTAACAAAATTGTAACACTTTTATGCTGACGTGCATATGCTGCATATGCACGTGTGCAATTACTAGTTAAGGACAATACATGGGTCGGACCCGAGCCCGCTTTGATGCTCATCCCCAGAAACAAAAGGTGGCGTCATGACATAATGTTCCATCTAGTCTCTTTGTCAAGTTTCTATTCTTTTTTTCATTACATAACACGCTACATAGTGTTTGTCTTTCGAGTCAAAAAAATAAAAAACATCATAATAAACTAATTTTCTGCGTCAATCGGTTCTGAATAACCTTCCTAATAAGCACACCCATAACCCTTACAATGGCCAACCAATTACAAATAAATGTCACGTAAGAGTAATATCTTAAACAGTTTGATTTGTCTTTGTTGGATAGAATGTTACCTTAGATGTATCAAAATGTATCAGCTGGTGGAGAATCCCAAGAGCTATATAAAAAGAACTCTTTTTCTTCGATACTATTTCCGTCAAAATTATGTCAAACCGTATTTGATCTTGGCACAAAATATCATTCCATATAACGGTGGTTTCCTTGTAGCATTCAGGGAGGATATACAGAACTTCTGAGCTACAAACAACTTGAGTCTTTACTCTAATTTCTCATAAGTGTATATCCACCTTTCTTCACTTCTTGGAGTTACCTTTTTTTTTAACTACATCCAACATAACTTTCTCCACACAGACTGTTATTAGTACTACAATCCCCAACGTATAAGCATTATCTAACCCATGAATGAGTAAGATTATCCAAATTTTCTAAAAATAGTCACTGGAACAAAATCTTAAATGATTCCTAGTAATTATAAAAGACTCGTAATCTAATTTTGAGGATTTTGTTGCATCATAGCCCACTTTCATCTATATTTTTTCTCAAGGAATGAATAAATTTCATCAATCAATTATTGGTCTTTACTTGTTGTTCATCTACTATCAGTGGACTATCTAACTAGATCTATATCTTCTCTGAATTGATTTTAAAATCGTACCAAGTCCAGGGCACACCAGAGTTGACAACTAATGGATCTTAAAAAATACAAAAAGGAAAATGTTCAACCCTCAACTAAGACATATATATTACTCTAAGTTACAAGAACATGGAACTTTCAAATCACAACTCCATTTCATATCAAACTTAGAAAGTGGCTCTGTAATATCAAAAACTAACATACGTTAAATGATGTGATGATAATATGATTTTTAGAACCCTTAAGATAATCCACCAGTGGTTTATTAGAATGATCATATTAATCAATATTAATACAAAAATACATCCCAAGTCCTTGATAAAATCCAGTGAATCCCTTTTATACTCAGAACCCTATTCATTGAATTTCACTTTAACCCAAAAAGGAAAGCTTGTAATTTTGAAATTTCATTGAACTAGAAAGTTTAACTCAACTTTTAATAAATGGACTAGGTTTACTATAGTTCTACTAAAAACCGTTTCCACCAAATGAGCTCTTAAATTTCAAAATATTTGAATACAATCTATGTCAAAAAAAATCAACCTATCAACCAATTATGACATACAAATATCCGTGTTTGGTCATCCTACTAACTATTCAAAATGGTTATCAATTATTTGTATGATACATTAAACAAATCATAATATGGTCACCAAAAATCACAAATCCTTACCATAGATCAAAAACATCATTATAGACCTCTATAGAAAATTTTGAGTATATGTACATACAATTACATAAGATAATTCAATGCCCTGATATGTGCTCACATTTATATCTGCCTTATCATTCAGTTTTCTTCCATATTAAGGATCATAGGATGCATCAAACCTCTACAACTGTCTATAATCACTAATATTAGAAGAATCTCAAAAGTATCGTCACATAGGGTTTTGTGGAAGTTGGGAGTGAAAATATCATAAGTGTGTCTACACTTGTGGGTTTGAAACCCCAAAACTCTAGTAAAATACAATGACCTTATTGCATAGACACTTATATTTTTAGACTTGAGCTAGTGATAATAATGCTTAAGAGGAACTTCCATGGTTTGTGCAAGGTCCTTCTTGCCAAGGAGAAAGGACTGATGTTCACTTTAAATATATAAAAGTCATCTTAAAAGTTGTGGATTCCAACGACTAGTAAAATGATAGTGTCATTTGTCTATCAGTGGAGATATTTAGGTATACGCCAACTCTAGACCAACCAATTTATTGAATGTTACCTACTATGGTATATAAGAAGAAGTTCTGATAATTATTGTACAAACCTAATATAGAAATTTCTTTAGAGTTTATTAACACAGATTCACTATGAAAACTATGTAAAAATCTCACATAAAAATGATCTTATTTGCTTCCTTCCCGTAGACAACAATGTTTATTGTTCAATATCAAGTGGACCATAATTTTAATGTGGTGTTGAAGGTTTCACCTCAGGAATATCTACTATGCCACATAGAAAAAAATTATCTTTTGAATCATCAACACAAGAATCATATGTCAGTGATGTGTATAATATTTTTCAGAATGGGAAAGATATGGAAGGTTATTATACTGTGTACCACAATTTTTTTAAAGGAGAAAAAATAGCTTGAATATTGTTGTATTTGAGGTTATTCTATCCAGTAGCTTGTATTTTCTATGTTGTTGTACTAGTTGCGGCATATTTCCAATGTACAAAATGTTTTTTCTTGTCAATTTAAATGTCAATGGAGAAATCATAATGTTTTTGTAGTTTTGTCATACATGGTAGTAGTGAAAAAGAATTCAATACTTATACATGGAAGTAGCAAGAAGTATTATAATATTTATTTATTGATACTACAATATGGCCATATTAGTTATATTTTAATGTATGCAAGTCCAAACAATCTTCCTAAAGTGATGATGTTTAAATAAAAAAATTCCATTATAGATTGAAACGAAGTCATCAAATTTGCACAAGGAAGTGAAACTCAAAATATGATAATGCATGCTACTCCTACAAATTTGACTTCAACAAGAAGATATTAAAAAAAATCTCGGTCGTATATCTTCATCTTAATTCAACATAATAATGGGATAGGAACTATATTTATGTCTTGAATCTATAGACAAAACTTTTAGGCAAAAAGATGTTATGGATTTTTGTGAATGTCTCTTAGAAGTTAGAGATGTAGACAAATAATTAATCATGATGTATGGTATTAGAGTGCAAAGAAATACCTTTTTTCCCATGGATGGATATTGGAGAAAAAATATCTACATATTATCATATTGATATGAAGGAAAATTTGGAGTAATCATTATATCTCCATTTTTAATGGAATTTGAGTTTTATATTCACTTTGAACTCCGTTTGTAGGCAAATTCTTCTCATTGAACACTAAATTAGAAATTAAATGGGCATTTAAACCAATTATATAGGTCGTAGTTCCTCTAGGAACATTATTTTATCATAATACATTTCCTCATTCCTCAAATGGCATTCAAAAAAACCAATGACCAACTTATTTGTTTTTCAATACAATGTTTTATTGATATGGATGGGCATTGGTTCATAGCTTATTTGTAATGGTCCATAATGTTTACATAATTCATATAAAGGTGAGTTTCTCTTTGGTAAATGGTCACTACTTTTAGAGGATCTAAAACAATGTAGGAGTGCCTTTAGATGAGATCCACTCCTATCTTTACACCCTCAATATAGAAAACTTTTTTATTTTAATGCATTTGCGCCTTTCATGCTTACCATGAAACCAATGGCCTTGGTAATCCCTCGCTACAATTCACTTTTAGATTTAATACATATAATTCAAATAGAAGTAGCAATATTGTAGTGTAAGTGATGTGTTGTGTGGTAGGAGGACTCCGTAGTCACGTATTGCCTACCTCAAAGTTGGGTCCAAAACTTATATATGGGAAGGTTTGTGAGTAGTTCTTCACAAGAACGAGAGTAGGGCATGGTATTCCACACACATGCATGTGTGCATGCCACTCCAGGTCGGAGTGGGCCGGGTTAGGGCCTCAAAACCACTTATTAATACTACAATGTTGAAAAAATTCTCTAACTAGAGATGTATTCGAGACCGATATTCAACAAATTAAAACTATATTCAAGACTTGGAATGACACTATACTTGAGTCTTGTATTAGAGAAGTTGCATTTTGTAACCAATAGTTGAAACTACGGTAAGATACAAGGTGTAGCCGGTCAATTACAAACTCAATAAATCACATAATCAATTCAATGACATTTATAATTCATAAAAATGTGATCGTATGAAAGAAAAATATGAAAGATCTAGAGGGGGACGTCCCGAGCTTTATAAAATATTAAAAAACATTCAATAAAAATAAAATAGGCAACCACAAGAGAGAGACAAGATTTAGAGTGATTCCATCTACGACATCAGTCAACTACCTAGTTGTTGCCAATTAGGATTTGTAAAATATATTTTTATTAATTTATCGATGATGACAAATTATAAAATGATTGCTATAACTAAATCCTCTTCTTTACTGGACACAGAAGAGAACCACCACCTCTTCTTATACAAATGAACGGATGGACGAGGAAGAGCACCACCACACCTCTTCTTTTACGAAAACACCAAGGTCGAGGAAGAGCACCACCACACCTCTTCTTTTACGGACGTACGGAGGGCCGAAGAAGAGTACCACCACACTTCTTATTTTATGAACACACTGAGAGAAAAGGAAGAGAACAAACATGTATGGAAGTAGTCCAACCGCAATCATAAGTAACATAAGTAAGATGGGAAAAAGAAGTACACCAAATAAACTATGCAATATTCTTATGAATTAGGCTTATGAAACAACCATTGAAGATGTATCAAGGTTGAATGGTGGTAGGTTAAGCTAAGGCAAGGAAACAAAAATATTTTCTATAAATGGTTTGCAAATGGATTGTTGCATTTCTTATTGCTCAAGATGTATTTTATGCAAGTATGCAAGTGTGTGTTAGGATGGCCCTAGACCACTACTATTTATAAGAATGGAATATGAGTGGATAGGGAATCTTTGTGGAGAGTCTAGAGGGTTCTAAGGGGTCAAATAGCCATTTGAATGAAACTAATTTTGGTGCAACGACTAGTTTGGTCGTAATAAAATCTTGTTCCAAAAACTTCTTCGATCGACAATTTTGTTCGACCGGATAGGTACTCCTCGGTCGACAAGTTTTTCGACCGAGCCAAAGTTGGATACACAACAACTCCAAAGGCTATAAGTCAGTCTAACTTCTTAGTCAAAGGTTGCAATGGCTTTATCTCAATTGATAATATTTTTGGACGAATATGTGTTGGTCCATAAATTGTTTGACTTCAAATTTAATGTGAAATTTTGACTTCCTGAGTCCTCACCCAAGAAGTGACTCACTCGATAAAAACTTTGATTGACTAAGTCTGGTCCACAGAAACTTCGATCGACAGGCTATAAAAGATCGATTAACTTTAGAAACACTAATCTAATGATTTATCTAGTGTGACCTACCTATCCAAGACACTTGATATTGACAAATTAGAGGTTTTGGGATAGGTGAGTTTGGTCCAAAGCTTGATTCTACATGAGTTTTAAAAACTTGTACATTTGAAATACGAATAAGCACATATGAACAATTATTCAAATAATTGATGTTCTAATCTTGAGTTTGTCAAAAGGTTCTTGAAACACTTAGAGTATCATGTTAAATTCACAAGTAGGAAATGTTTGCCATCATGAAAGAGAAGATAAGATAATGTCCAATTTAGTCAAGAACATCCCCCTTTTTAGGATGACAAACATTTCAAATTATAAGCAAAAACTTAAAAAGAAATATTCATACCTTTGTGAAGTTTTTCTTGAGTATATTCAAGTTTTGTGCATATTCACATTTGAGATGTATGGAACATATCATCCAAATCTTAAAGTGAAGTGCAACAATTAATATATGGAAGAGTGTCTCGTAAAGTAAAAATGTGAAAGCTCAAATGGCACGCACAAGGAAATGAGTTTTTGAGTAGAATACTTCTCTCTTTTGACATCTCAAAAAGGTAAACCATATGACGAGAAGATGACTTCCCCTGAATGAGATACCCCCCCTGAATATTATCCGCATAAAATAAATGTCAAATTTAGTCATATGATCAAGAAACATTAAAAGATTGTCTAATTGCCAATGAAAGGAATGCTAAGTCCTTCATGACAAAAAGATCTCATGAATCTTAAAAAAAATCTTTAAAGATAATCTAAACCAATGGTCAGGAATGTTAAGTTCACCATGATGTAGATATGTCATAAAGAACAACAAAATCTCAATAAGATGTCAAAAAAATTAAAATTCATGAGAAATCATTCATACCAGCAAAAATTAATTTGCAAAGATATCAAAATACACATCCTCAAGAGGAACAATGTATAATTTGTCTCGTATAACTAAAAAAAATTCCAAAGCAAGTAATTTTTTGAAGATATCGGCAAATTGATTTTTAGTATCCACATAATGAAGACAAATGTTATTTTTAGCAATGTGATCACAGAGAAAATGATGGTGAATTTCAATGTGTTTTTCTTGAATATGTAAAATTGTATTATGTGCTAAATTTATGGCACTAGTATTATCGTAAAAAAATCAGAGTTGAAGATAAAGAAAAATCATAATCGTTTAGCACTTGTTGCATCCATAAGACTTGTACACAACAAGAACATGCTACCATGTGTTTGGCCTCGATGGTGGATAAAGCAATGGTATTTTGTTTCTTACTAAACCAAGAGATAAGTGATTTCCCGAGCAAGAAACAACCATCACTCCTACTTTTGCAATCAATACAACAACCAGTGTAATTAGCTTCAGTACAAGATTTAAGGTCAAAAGATTGATCTATTAGATACCAGATACCATAGTCAATTGTACTAGCTAGAAATATAAAATTTCATTTAACAACAACTATATGAGATTTCATAGGATTGGATTGAAAATGAGCACATAAATCAACATCAAATATAATATCAGGTCTAGAAGCAGTTAGATATAACAAGCTACCAATCATGCCTCTATATAAAGAATTGTTAGTTGGTTCACCATTTTCATCCTTATTTATTTTAGCTGAAGTACCCATAAGAGTGGATGCATGTTTATAGTTCTCTGTATTAAAGCATTTGAGAAGTTTGTTTGTATATTCTTTCTTGGTTGAGAAAGATACTATGAGGAGTTTGTTTTATTTGAAAATCCAATAAAAATGTTAATTTACCGATGAGACTCATTTCAAATTTTTTTGCATGATATCACTAAACTATGAGCAAAGAGATTCATTTGAACACCATAAATGATATCATTGACATAAATTTGAACAATAAGAAAATCCAAGTCATACATTTTAATGAATAATGTAGGATCTGATTTGCCCATAGAAAAGTCATTTTCAAATAGATAATTTTTGAGACGTTCATGCCAATTTTTAGGAGCTTGTTTTAAACCATATAATGTTTTCTTTAACTTGTAGACATGATCAATATGTGATGGATTTTCAAAACTGGGAGGTTGAGCAACATATAAGTACTCTTGAATTATTCCATTTAAGAAAGAAATTTTAACACCCATGTCAAAGAGTTTAATATTTTTATGTGAAACTAGAGCTAATAGCATTCTAATTGATTCAAGTCTAGCAACTGGAGCATATGTTTTGTCAAAATCAATTCCCTCTTGTTGGTTATAGACTTGGGCAACTAATCTATCTTTATTTCAAACTACTTCCCCAACTTCATTTAGCTTGTTATGAAATACCCATTTAGTTCCAATCATGGATTTATCTTTTGGTCTAGGAACTAAATCCCATACATCATTCTCAGTGAATTGATTTAATTCTTCTTTCATGGCATTTATCTAATAATAATCTTGTGTAGCTTCATCAAACTTTTTGGGTTCAATCATGGATACAAAGGCGATGTCAGTTGTATCTTTAAAAGATGATCTAGTTTTCATTTTATCAAATGGATTTCCAATAATAAGATCTTGTGGATGGTGTTTGATTATTCTTGGAATAGGTTCATGTCAATCTTCATTTTCATCTTAACTTGGTTCATTTTCAGCACTTTCAACATCTTTAGGTGATATAGTTAATTCTTCAATTACCAAAGGGAGATCATTTTCTATTTCGTTGTTTGTTAGATTTTCATGAAAAGTTACATGAATTGACTCTTCCACTTTCTTAGGGACTGTATTATAGTTTCTATAGGCCTTACTCGAGCTTGAGTAAAATAAGAAGAATCATTTTTGTGATTTAGGATCGAATTTGCCTCTATATTCTTTGGTATTTAAAATATAGCAAGGTGTTCCAAAGATATGAAAATAACCCACTTTTGTTTCTCAGAAAAAATAATTTCATATGGAGTCTTTTTGAGTTGAGTATCGATTGATATTCTATTTTCAACATAACATGCAAAATTAATAGCTTCATCCCAAAAGATCTTAGGTGTATTATGTTCTAAGAGCATAGTTCTCACCATTTCTTGTAAAGAACGTTTTTTCCTTTCAACTATACCATTTTGTTACAGAGTGCGAGGAGCAGAAAATTTTCAGTGTATCTCTTAGATGAGAAAATTTCTTCAAAAACATGATTTTTGAATCCCCCCGTGATTCTCCTAATGAAGCAAAATTTACTTTGAATTTGATTTTCAATTTTTGAGCAAAACTTAATAAATATTTCAATAGTATCATGTTTACCAGAAAGAAAATGTACCCAAGCAAATATACCATAGTCATCTACAATAACAAAATAGTACTTCTTTCCTCCTATACATTGTGTTTTCATAGGTCCAAATAAATCTATATGTATAAGTTCAAGAGGTCTACAAGTACTAAGAATTTGTTTTGCTTTAAAAGAAGTCTTATCTTATTTTCCTAAGGTGCAAGATTTACAATTTTAAGGGGTTTCAAATGAGATCTTAGGAAAACCACGAACAAGATCATGTTTAATTAATTTTTTAATAACATGAGTTCTAGCATGCCCTAATCTTCTATGCCATAGATTTTGATCATCATTTGTAATAAGACATTTTTCAATAATTGATTTCATAGAGTTGGGTATAAGAACATAAAGATTTCCTACCCTTTTTCCTTGATGTATTACATTATTAGTGTCTTCTTCAAGTAGTTTGCAACCAGTTTTATTAAAGAACACATTATATTCACTATCACATAATTGGTTGATACTTAGCAGGTTATGGTGAAATCCATCACTAATAATACATTTTTAATAGTGATTTTATTTCCAATATTACCTATTCCAGTGATGGTTCCTTTCCCGTTGTCTCCAAATGTGACTAACCCTCCCTTTTTCTTTTCCAATATTTTGAAGGCATGTTTATTTCTAGTCATATGTTTGGAGCATCCAGTATCAACTACCCAATCCTTCAATAGAAGGTTTTTGGTACTCAAGTGGAGTCCATCATGGTTAGAGTAAATATGCATATAATTTGTATTTATTGAGCCATAATTTTTCTATAGGAATGAATCTAAATGATATGCAAATAAATATCAAATTAGTTTGAGATAAGGCACAAAAATTTATCACATTAAGAATAGGTCAAATCTCAACATGGTCCTTTAATTTTAAGTTGAATTTTTAGGAACCCAAACCATGCCAATTGTTCCCTTCTTCCTATATCCACATGCAAAAGAGTAATGACCAAAGCGTAGGCAATAATGACATGATGTACAGATATTTTATTTCTCTTTTCCACAACGTTACTTTTAGGCACATATATAGTTCTAGTCTTTGGAGCATAAGTCCTTTTGGTTCTAGGCTTATGTGAGGGTTGATTCTTAGGCACATATGCTAAATATCTTCTTCCTATTTTCTTAGAAGTATGTACTAAGATGTTATCAAGATTTATGTTCCCTTGCAATAATCTAAAAAATCATTTTTACAAATCAATATTTTTAGCAATCTTCTTATTTAAATCTAAGTTCATCATAGCAATATTTTAAAGTAAAGCATATTTTTATTTTACTAAAGCATCATCATCTATATGATTGAACATAATAGGTTGTTTTTAATAATCATTAAGTTTAGCAAGTAAGTAAACCTTTTCTTGAGATAAAAGATTGTTGTTATTTTCAAGAGCAAGTAATTTAGTCTTATAACTCTCAATGGATTCTTTCAAAGCATTATTTGAATACCTTAGAGTATCATTTTCAGAACTAAGATTTTCCAAATCAACATAAAGTTCATCAATAATTTTTGAAAATTTCTTCTTTTGTTTCTTACAATCGATAACTTAGCATGAATTTCTTCAAGACTATATACTAATTCTTCCTTATATAGTTCAAAAATGTCTACCTGATTAGTTTCTTCTTCATCTCCCTTTTCCATGAATCATTCTATCTCTTCTTATTCATTGCTCCCATTTAATCGCTTGATTGGTCCCAAGCAGCCTTGTAGGATTTTTCTCCCGTGTCTTTCTTTTTTGATGAAGATTTTTTCTTCTTGAGTTTTGGGCACTCAATTTTCAGGTGACCCTTCTTTCTGCACTCAAAACACCTAGAAGAACAAATATTTTTATATTTCTTACCGTTAACAATTAAAGCATCTTTCTCATTTTTTATGCTTGTGTCATCATTTTCTTGAGTAACTTTTGATAATGACTTGGAGGAAGCTTTGAGATAAATGTATTTCTTCTTCTCCTTTTGTTGTTTAGCCTTGATATTTTCCTCTTCTTCTAGAGTCACTTCATGTGTTTCTAGATTTTCAATGAGTTGCTCCACTTGGAGTTTTATAAGATCATTGGCTTCTTAGATGATAGTGACCTTGGATTTTTACTTTATAGGCAATGATCTAAGTATCTTTCATACTTTATATTCTTCACTTATGTTCTTTCCCAAGACACTTAGGATTTTTACAATATTAGAAAATGTAGCATACATCTCTGTAATATTTTGTTAGGTAGCATACGAAAGAATTTTAATTTAGGTTTTAGCATACCAATCTTATTATTTTTTACTTGTGTGGTATCCTCATGAGTTATGGAGAGCTTGTTCCATATTCCATAAGTGGTATCTCAAGTGGCTATACGGTTAAATTCACTAGCAGATAATGAACAATAGAGTATGCTCACGGCCTTTACATTTAATGTAGCTTGTTTTACCATTTTTTCATCTCATTGTTCTAGTTCAGTCATTGGAAGCTTGTAAGATCTGGTAGTCATTTTCCATAAGTCAAAACTCAATCCTTGGAAATTGAATAACATCCTCCTCTTTCAGTAAGTATAGTTTGTCTCGTCAAACACGGGCGGTTTGTTCACGGGTAGGGGGGTTAGTAGAGCTTTATAAAATATCTAAACAAATTTAAAGTGTAATGGAAATTAAAGACACAAGCACATGAGAGAGACATGATTTAGAGTGCTTCCATCTATAACGTCAGTCCAATACCTAGTTGTTTCTAACTAGGATTTACAACATCCACTTTTATTAATTTGTTAGTGAGGGCAAATTACAAAATGATTGTTGCAACTAAATCCTCTTCTTTACCAGCTACAAAAGAGCACTACCATACCTCATCTTTTATGGACGCATCAATGGACGAGGAATAGAAGCACCACACCTCTTTTTTTACGGAAACATCAAGGGTTGAGGAAGAGAACCATCACACCTCTTCTTTTACGGATGCACCAAGGGCTGAAGAAGAGCACCACCACACCTCTTCTTTTATAGACACACCTAGGGTCAAGGAAGAGTACCACCACTTAAGGAAGTAGTCCAATCACAATCACAAATAATAGAAATAAGATGGGAAAAAGAAGTACACTAAATAAGCTCTACAATGTTCTTATGAATCAAGCCTATGGACCAACCACTGAAGATTTATCAAGGTTGAATAGTGGTAGGCTAAGCTAAGGCAAGGACACAAAATGATTTGTTGTGAATGGTTTGCAAATGGATTGCTATAGCTCTTATTGCTCAAGATGTATTGTATACAAGTATGCAATTGTGTGTTATGATGCCCCTAGACCATTACTATTCATAGGAATGGAGTATGGGTTGCTAGGACATCTTTGGGGAGAGTCTATAGGGTTCTAAGGGGTCAACTAGCCATTTGAATGAAATTAATTTCGGTACAATGGATAGTTTGATTGTAATAAAATCTTGTTCTAGAAACTTCTTCAGTCGACAATTTTCTCGACCAGATAGCTCCTTGGTCGACAACTTTTTCGACCGAGCCAAGGCTAGACGCACAATAGCTCTAATGGCTATATGTCGGTCTGACTTCTTAGTCAAAGGTTGCAACAGATTTATCTTGGTTGACAATATTTTTGACCAAATATGTGTTGGTCCACAAATTGTTTGAATCAGAATTTAATGTGAAGTTTTGATTTTCTGAGTCCTCGATCGAGCAGTAACTCAGTCGAAAAAAACTTCGACCGACTGAGTCTCAGTCCATAAAAACTTTGACTGATAGACTGTAAAAGATGGACAAACTTTAGAAACACTAATCTAATGATTTATCTAGTGTGACCTACCTATCCAATACACTTGATATTGACAAATGAGAGGTTTTGGGATAGGCGGGTTTGGTGCAAAGCTTGATTTTATGTGCATTTTAAAAACTTGTACATTTGAAATTCAAATAAGCACATATGAACAATTATTCAAATAATTGATGTTCCAATCTTAAGTTTTCCAAGAGGTTTCTGAAACACTTACAGTATCATGTTATATCCACAAGTAAGAAATGCTTACCATCGTCAAAAGAGAAGATAAGCTAATGTCCACTTTAGTCAAAAAAATATAGTTTGCTTAGGCATCTTATATATGCCTATGTTGTCATTATGGCATACATATATTTTTATTAACCCTTTTACATTGCAACGATGATGGATAAATCTAAGAAAATTGCCTTCTTTCTTATATTGTTGTTGCAATAAACTATTGACCATCCTCATCGATATGTTCTATGTGAGTATGATGTGGTCAAAGTTCCTTTGAGACAAGAGTGTGTGCCAAATGTGAAAATGTTCCAACCTGGGAAGAAATTACAACCACTTGCTTTCAATTTGAGAGGATGGGATCTTCTTTAAGAGAATTCTTTTATGCATGGATCATTCTACGATAAGTTATTGATCATTTTTTTCTCTGATTCACTTACTACCGGGTTTGATATTTTTTTGGATATCTCTTCAAAAAAACATTCATGTTATCTCTCATTGTTGCAATATTTCATATTGTACATGTTATAAGGTCAATATTTCTTACAATCTTTGAGAAAATAGTTGTTGTGGCCTTTGTTAAAATGATGGGTTCTTCTTTTATATGTGCTAACATTAATGTGTCTATCATTCAAGAGAAATTAGATTGGATCTCATCTTAAACATCCTAAACAACATATGAAAATGTGATTGACAATGGTAGGGTTAATTCATGCTTTAGAACCAGACAATCCCAAATTGGATGAATCAAATCCAAACAATTTAGAGAAGATAACATATTGGGAGGAAAGGGATGAACTATGTCAATGTTGTATATTATCAACTTTTTAGTGCTCTCTTCAAAATATACATTTTGATCTTGTGAAAGTGGCTAAATTTAAGAAAGTTAGTATCAGAAGTATTATATCATAGACCCCAGTATTGATAAGTACTTCATTGGCAAATTTCTAAAATTCCAAATTACTGAGCGAGTGTCATTTCTTAAAAAGCAACTGAGCTTTTACTCTTATCTGTAATTTATTAAGGTTGAAATGAAACTACTTGACAAGTTAATTGTTGAAAATTTCCTTAAAATTAGGAGAACCTTTCTCTAGATATCAAGCATAAGAAGGGAGACATTTCTTTAAATGAGATAATGATAGGAATATTTTAAAAAAAATATTTGAAGTATATGCAGTTTGTGCTGGTTGAGATTTCTCTTATTGCTAATATTCCACTAGGAAAGAAACAAAGTTAAGCTTATAAGGAAAATAGAAGTATAACCAAAAACTTAAAATCATGCCATAAATAATAAGATTGAAACATTTTGGATTTGTGATAAAGTTGGTCATTTGGATAAGAAGTGTCCATCTAAAAATTCCACAAAGCATAATGTCATTGACGGATATATAGTCATAATAGTGACCAGATTTTCTTCTCATAACGATGATTCTGTATCCTTATACCTAAATTTTTTAACTTAAACCACTATAATATATTTTTTATACTAGGTAAATGTACATGATTGAGCTGACAAGTCCCTATTTGTATCTTACTAGGCTTTTAATGATAGATCAGTGACGTTGGATGATAAATCCACCACTATAGTATAGGGAAACGGTCATGTGATTTGGAAGTTTCCTTTGACAAAGGTTCAGACCCTTCATAGAGTGAGTTATGTTCCCATGATCAGACACAATATACATAGTGGTCCCATATTGATTAAAAAATGGTTTGATAGCCACTATAAATGTAATTAAGTTTTATTGACTCATGTTTATGATGGTTTATTATATGGAGTAGGCTATTTGTGTGATTTAGAGGATATATTTAAGATTAAACTTGAACATATTTCTATATCCTTTTTGTATAAGATTAAAAGACCAATTGTTATGAATCTTGAAACATTCAAACGATTGGGACATGTTAATTATGATCCCACAAAGACAATGATGAATCTTAACTTATTGATAATAATGAAATTGAAATGAAATATAAGTGCAATGTTTATTTGGATCCTAAACAACCTACAAACTATTCCATTGGTTGGTAGGAAATCTCACATATTACATTTGGTGCACATTGACATCTATGAGTTCAATGGTGTAACCAGTTGGATAAAAAGGTACACTATAACCTTCATTGATGACTCTAGTACATGTTATTATGTTTGCTTAAAGGAAATGATGAAGGAATATAAAAAAATTCACATTTATAAGAATGTAACAAAAATCCAATTTGGTAGATGTTGGCATGTATGCATAGAGAGCCAATCATATCATGATTGGAATGTGGCATTAGATACATGATTTGATAACAATAAAGGTAATTTTGATTTGATAATAATAAAGGTAATTTTTTCTATTATGTTAGTCTCAATCATGAAATGATGACACGAACGTAAGTAGATGTCCAAATAATGATGTTACTCGATGATGTATGTCTTCAAGTACTTGACTTGAACAATGAGATCATATGGATGCTAAGAGTGAATACATTCTTTTTATGTCCCTAGTTGGATATTACTGTGGAAGAAAAATAGATGACAATAATACATAAGACTAGAGTGTTTGTTGACTGATGATAGAATCTCATTAGTCATGATATATGATATCAAGTCACTCACACATGTACATGTTACAGAACAATGTATCATACAGACCCACCATGAGAGTGATACATGGAGACTATTATACACTCGATTGTGCTTATATTCTTATGCAATTTAACTATGAAAAGGGCTTATTTGGAATTTTGTATGCATTACTTTATAAAATGGGTTTCTTTGTAAATTTCTCTTGAATAAAATATTTTGTGGTTTTCCATGTTTTATTAAACCAATAATGGATGAAAGGAAAAAGGATAAGAGCAAAACCTCATTTTAAGTAAAAGGCAAAAGCAAATGAATATTAATTGCATATGTTTAAGAATAATGTGGAATTCTCTAGAAAGTGGCATACATGGCCACAATAGGATGGATTTCAGTTTCACATGCTTCCTAATAAAAAGAAAAGTCAAAACAAAGAAAATAGAAAGAAAAGAAAGAGAAAATATATGTTGTAAATACATAATATATGCCTCATAAGTGAGTGACTTGCATATGAAGAAAAAGAGTTATTCCTTTTGAAATGTGGTCTTTAATTGTATCCATGGCTAGATAATGTCTTTATGATCTTTTGTTTAAATTTTGGGAGAAAAGGGATTAAAGGATTAAGATATAATTATTGTATAGATTCGCTAAAGTGGAAAGGTTCACATTAAATGTCACAATTATTTCCAAATTGATTGATCCTATTTTCTAGCTTTTTGATATAGCACACATGATGACATCCCGAGTATCTAAAATCCATGGTGTATGTTTCATCTCCTAACTCTCGCCTAAATAGGAAACTAGGAGTTACAGCTCGGGACTTTCCAACCCTTTTTCTCAGCCTTTCAATGTGCGAGCATGTAAGGAAACTTGCTCACCGCCTCCATGGGAATAAGAAGAACACAATCAACCTAAGTTTTGCCTACTTTCGGGGCCTCTAGAAGAATCGCCAAAATCCAACGAAATCCATGGTCGACCCCAACTATATATAGGGAACCCCAGACCATCTGTATAGGAATCAAAAGATCCTAGAGCATTGTGCAACCCTCGTGTGTACTTCTCTAGTGTCAATTGCTCAACCAGACCCTGCCACAACCCTCATCTCTCCCTCTTTCTCCACCGACATTATTGTCCTCCATCCCAACACCTCAGACCATCTTCGGAGGAATTGAGACACCCCTTGGGTCCGTGGCGCATAGGAGAAGGTATGATCATCTTCACTTGAAGCTTGGAGGGTGAGAATCCTAGAGTCAACCCATGAGTTGATTGGCCAGTTTGCAAAGAAGGTTGCCTAAGGTTGAATAAGACAACCTAGGAAAAGACATCTCTACCCTCACCTCCCCTTTGAAATAGGTAACACCCTTTTGGTCTTTTCCATGTCTCTGACTTGGTTCCACAATCCTCACCATCCGAGTAGGGAAGCCACGTTGGCTGAAGCCCATTGGTTTGGCCCAGCCACGTTGGCAAGTTGGGCCTTGAGGCCTTTTGCCTAGGTGGTGTCCTGCAATTGGCCATAATGCATTTAATTGATAAAAATCATAGTAAATCATAGAAATAGCCAATGATGACATATAATATATGAATTCGGAAAAGAAAAATGCAAGCTATTCAATAAAAATACAATCTTATCTTCTTCCAATTTTGAAAAGTGTTCAAAGTTGTTACCTTTAATGTGTTAAATGAATAGAAACCCTAATATTTAGATTTTGATGGTTTTAATGCCTTTAATTGTTCTTAATAATCAAGGTTTGACCTTTATGGATAAAAAAGTGTAACTTGGACCGAATATGAGGTTAATAACTCATTAAATGATGGTGAACAGGCCAGGTAGGGTTAATGAAGAGGTGATTCTTGGGGCGATATTCTGCCATCGGCCACCTACTAACAGTACATGCCATTTTCAGAGGAGGAAGGGGTAAGATACGGGTCAATGCCTTCTAGATAATAGCCTTCAACCTGATCCTTATCAATATCTAAGAAGATGGTATAAATTCTTTAAGTCGGAGGATCCTCAACTATAGCTGAAAAAATGGATGTAATAGTGCATGACGGTAAGATTGTAAATCCAAAAGTTGAAGCCCTAGAGAATGTTGGTAGATGGAACAACTATGCTATCAGATATATCATTGACTTCAAACCTCATCTCCTGACATTGGAAAATTATTTGGCATGGTTTTGGAATATACATGGTATGGTGGAAGTCTTCAACAGAGGCGATGGTGTGTTTCTCTTAAGATTCTCTAAATATTTAGGACCCAAATGTTTCCTTGTCGAGGAACTGGAACGTTAAGAACAGACCGATGATCCTAGAAAAATGGAAGCAAGGGGATGTGTTTACCAAAGCTAAATTGGAAGATGTTCTTGTGTGGTTATGACTTTATAACTTGCCACTGGATCTATGGGATGTAAATATGTTTGAGAGAATCAGATATCTCCTATGAACTCTACCGAGAATGGATGAGGCTACTAAATAATACTCAAGAATGGAGTTTTCCAGAATACAAGTGTTGTTTACTAGTGAAGCAGATTTTCCTACTTATATCACTTTATCAAGCAATGATGGAGAGGAGCATGTGATTGATATTTCCTATGATTGGATATCGTATAAATGTTCCTCTTGTGGGTCATATGGACATGATGAATGCTATTTGTCTGATGAGTTGTCCAAGGTTTGAACTGAAATGAGCCATGTTGTTCTGACTCAGCTATCAGTTGAAGATGAACCTAATAATGAAATGCATTTTGTCCTGAATAGGGTGGGAATTGAACATAATGCTAACTTGATAGAGAGTATGATTCAAAAAGTTAATCATTCTATCCTATCAACACATTTTCCTATTTTTCTTCACAATCCATCAGATGGGTCTAAAGCTCCTAATAAAGCGGATAAGAATGAAGATGCTAATCTGAATGAAAGAATATCTAGTAAATCTCCCCCAAAGTGCATTGTTAAGCCATCGGTGGGTATCTTTCATAAATGACCAATTCGGGTTTTTCACCTATGCAGAACAAGTTAGGAGGTTTGGAGATTATTTCTGAAAGTGTTGAGGCTCTCAGCTCAACAATCTAGGTTAACAAATGAATCTATCTATTGGTATATCTTCTTGGAACATTGGAGGGATTTCTAATAAGGGTCTAAGTGTTCAAGGAAAAGTCAGAAGGGAAAATACTAATATCTTCTTGATTAATGAATCCAAACTATGTAAAGGTAAAATTAATGTGTTTATGAGAAAGTACTTTCCTGAGTTTAAATGGCTTATGAACCATGATTCCCATGTTCTTGGGAGGTTTCTTGTTTTATGGAAAGATGATTATTGTCAAATTCTAAAAATGCGTGAATGTGATCAGGCTATTCATTTTAAAGTGGTTACTGAAAACTCTTCTTTCTTTGTTACTGCAGTGTATGGGCACAACGAAGATTCTAATAGAACTGAACTTTGGATTTTCTCTCAAACATTTGTTCAGCTATGCTTGAACCTTGGGTCATTTTAGGGGATTTCAACTCGGTGAGAAAAGATTGTGAAAAGATTGGAAAACAATTCCCTACAAAGAAATATATGGAAGACTTTAATGGGTTGATGCTTGATAATGTCTTGTATGGAAAGGAGTTGGGAATCCCATTTTTTACATGGGACAATCACCCAGATGGAGAAGGATTTGTCACGTCCAAAATTGATAAAATTATTTATAATAATCATTCTTGTCTGTGTTTGATGTGTATAATGGAGAATACATTTCTAACACTATTAATGATCACAAGAGGATCAATCTTTCTATTGGCAATCCTAGAAAAATCTATTCACTCTTTAGATTTGTTAGTGCTTGGACTTCTATTGAAGGGTTTATGCTATCTTGGAGAGTGCGTGTAGGATTGAAGTGAAAGGTTTTCAATGTTTAAACTATATAGGGAAGTTATGGAACCTAAAACAAAAACTAAGAGATTGGAACAAAAAGTCAGTTGGGGATGTTGTTCAAAATGCTAATATTGCTAGGTTGAAAGCTCTAGAAGCTCAAAAGTCTACTGAATTGGCTCCTTTGGATGTGAATGCTAGATAGGTAGCAAAGAAGCTCGGGAGGGAATCTAAGATTGCAAGTGATATAGAATAGTTTTTTATTAGGCAAAAATCAAGAGTGCAATTTCTTAAAGAGGGAAACACAAATACAAAATTCTTTTACTCATCTCAAAAAACTCGACGCAAATAGAAATAGTATCAATTGTCTTTCAGTGGATGGGGTTCATATCCATATGAAAGAGTATAGGCTTAAAGAGGGAAACATTAATACAAAATTATTTTACGCATCTCTAAAAACTCGACGCAACAGAAATAGTATTAATTGTCTTTTAGTGGATGGGGTTCATATCCATATGTAAGAGGATATTAAAAATATTGCCTACAACTTTAATCATGATCTCTTCTATAAACATAAAGATCCTACATGAGTTTGGAAAGGTGCATGGAAAGGTCATGTTCTTTCTATCTCTCAAAAGAAGTGTCTTATTGCCATGCTAAGTAGAAAAGAGATTGAAGACTTTGTTAATATTCCTAATGATGACAAAGCCCCTGTACCAGATGGGTTCAATGGGATTTCTATAGAAGAACTAGGAAGGTAATAGGTGATGATGTTGTTGAAACCATTTTGGATTTTTTTTTCTAATGATACTATTTTAAAAGAAGCAAATAAGACCTACATTACTTTGATTCCTAAAGGTTTTGATAAATATTGTTTATCAAATTGAAGAGTGATCTCTCTCTGCAATACCTTTTATAAAATTATCTCTAAAATTTTGTCTAATATGCTTCAGTTAGTTTTGCCTTCTGTTATTGACACTAACCAATGTGCCTTTGTTAATAATAGAAGCATCAAATATGCTATTCTATTGTCCAATGAAATCTTAAGTGAGTTCAAGAAAGATTAGGGTTCTTATATGTGTATCCAAGATGATATCACCAACGCTAATGATTTTGTGAATTGGTCTTATCTTTATTCTATTATGCATAACATGGGATTTCATTCTATTTGGTTTCATTGGATTGAAACTATCTTTGAAACAACTTCCTATCAAGTTTTGGTGAATGGTGTGAGCCAACTAACCCTATTTGGCCTGAAAATGGGGTTAGGAAAGGAGATCCCATTACTCCTTACCTATTCGTCATAGTTATGCATGGGCTCACTGAATTGATCAAATTAAATGTTGTTGAAAATAGTCTTCATCGTATTCGTGATTCCAAGGATCTATGTTGCTCTCATCTCATATTTGTTGACAATTTTATGGTTTTCTACAAAGCTGATGAAAGTAGTGCTCTTTGTTTAAAAAAGATATTTCATGATTTTGGTTATTATTCTGGTCTGAAGGTTAATCATTTGAAGATCTCTATCACAGTTAGTAAAAAAGTAGATGGTGAAAAGATGTCTGATATCTTAGGCATCAGTATTGATTCTATTGATAAATCAAGGTATCTTGGCATTCCTTTATTTAAGGGGAAAATCTCAAAAAATCATTGATCTTCCCTAGTGGATAAAATCAAGAATCACCTGGAAAGTTGGAAAGCAAATCTAATATCTCTTTTTGGAAGGATTGAACTTATAAAATCCACTCTGTCTTCCATGTATCTTCATTGGGTCTTCTCCTTTCCAATTCCTTGCTCTAAACTTGAATAAATTGATTGCATTTTTAGAGATTTTTATGAGGATAGATGGAATGTAAGAGACATTATTATTTGGTTAAATGGGATACAGTTACTCTCCCCAAGAAAGAAGGGGGTCTTGGGTTGAGGAAGAGCAAGGATATTGATAAATCCTTCCTTATATTGACTGTGTGGAATATTGCTAGTAAGAAGGATACTTTGTGGGTGAAGTGGGTTAATGAAAAATATCTGAAGAAGGATTTTTTTTGGACTACTACTGAGTCTACTAATCATTCTTGGCTATTCAATGACAACCTAAGAGTGAGAGGGACCCTGCTCCCTTTAATTACCTTCAATGTTGGACCAGGTGATTGTTTCAAACTATGGTTAGACCCTTGGTGTTCTTCAAAATTTCTAGGAGATATAATTCTAAAAGATATGGTCATTCGTCTGGGACTTCCTATTGACTCCCTTCTTAATGTTATTATTGTGGATAATAGATGGAAGCTTCCTTCTAGTAGATGGACCAGTGTGTTATCCAATGCCATAGAACATTGTCTACCTAGACTTCATGATGATTTTCTATCAATTGATGGGAGAAAAGATGTTAATCTCATAGTTATTTTGGAAAATATTAGATGCAAAGGTGTTGAGGAACCAACATTTGAATGGATCTGGAGCTATACAAGTCATTTGAATATCATTGTCCATTTATGAAAAGTCAAATGCAATAAGTTTCCTACTTTGAATATCTAAAGAAGGAGGGGTTTGCCTATGGCATCTATCTACTTTTTATGTATGAATGGATACAAAGAACTCATCACATCTCTTTTGAATGCCATTTCACTAACATTGTGTGGAATCAAGCCAACTTTGAGGGGAAGATTGACATCATTCCCTCGTCATGGGAGGATCTCATTACTATGAACAATCTGTATGCTAAGATCATTTGTCCTCTCATTTTATATCACAGTTGGTTGGATAGGAATATTCATGTTCATCTAGGGAGGTATGTTGATGTTGAAGCCTTGTGGAAGTTAATTCTGAAGGATTTTGAGGCATTTTGATGCTAGTTTGATCCTTTATTTTTCATCTATCATGTTCTTGTGTTGTGAGATGGATGTTGTGATGTTTTTCTTTTCTGGCTCTTTGTTGGGTAGGGCCCTTATATGAGTTCTACTGATTAGGAGTTGTAAGTTCAGTCGTTAAGGATATGCTTGTTTGAGAGTATGAGGGATTCTATATGCTTTGGAGTTTTATTTTCAAGTCCAATATTCTATTCATTTTTATCTGATATATACCATATGTTATTAAGGAGAGTATATGGCTTCATCTGATATATATGGCTTTTTATATACATCTTCTAAAGATTTTGAAGTCTTCAGGGTGGTCTAAGTACGGATTCTTCTGTTATATGTTCTTTTGTTCCCTAGGAGTATATGGTTTGATCCTTTCTATGGGCTTCTTCAGGGCCACTGTGGACTACTAAAGATATGATGGCTTTCTATTTGGATTGTGCTATCCAGTATTTAGTATATTATCCTTTTCCTTTCTCATACTTGTACCATATACCATTTTTTTCTTTTGGTCATTCCTTAGCTTGTGAATGGCAAGCATTGTATATTACCATATTCTCAGAATATGAAAAAAGCAACAGGAGTTTTAGGCAACCAAAAAAATGAGTGTAATTAATATTAAGATTAAGTTTTGTAACCTAAAGAAACATGAAAAGTGATAATTACGGTTTAGACATACAAAAACCTAATGAAACATTAAGTTGACCCCAAAACCCTTAGTTGACATTAATGGTAGGTTTTGGATAAAATAATAACACATGGGTGTTATGCTTTAACTTTCAGGTTGAATAGCTTGGTTGCTTGTATGGTTATTCTTGATTATTCTTATCTGGACTTCAAGTACTTCCAAGATAGGTATGTAGTTATGCCTATGAATAACTAATCTAGTTTCACGTGGCTTTCTCATATTTTTTGTATGGTTTGCAAATATATGGTTGTTTGTTTGTTTAATTCCTTGCAAGAAATAAAGTCACTATGGATATCACATAATATGGACATAACTATCTCATATACTATACCACCATTGATGTAAGATAAGAAAGTACAAGATGATGAATACGAAGCCCTATGGGCAAGGAAGTCATCAGAATGATTGCTAAGCCATGGGGGCAAGATCTATCACCAAAGCCCTGGGAGAAACAGTGAGGCACCAAAGCCCTGGGGGCAAGTGTGGCCTATGTCCACTGTAGGGACAAGATTCTGGAGGTTGGATGTACTTGGACTGAGTAGTCATGATCAAAATGCTAACTTGGATTTGTTAAACAATAATTGTTGAATTATGTTGTTACAAGTAAATGTGAACTATTTTGTTTCCTCCACATACCAGTATAACTTGTTATATTGACCACATGTTGTGATTTTCGGTATTTTTAGGATAATCTGCTACCTGCTAGAAATTGGACATTAAATAAAAGAAGAGATTGAAAGCAAACAAACGAAGTAATGCTTGGAAGATATAGATAGATGGTATATTTGTTGGGCAGAATCTTAGAACCCATATTTTTGTAAACATTGATAAAAATATTTTTATCTTGTACCAAACTCAGTTTAGTTAGTGACATTTATTAATTATTTCTAATTATGTGCAAAACTATAGATCTTGTTTTTGGGATAATGGGTCTCAACTTCCTGTCCTTCCTTAATTAAGGGTTGCTGGGAAGTTGGGTCATTAAATTTTGTTTCAGAGCATGGTTTTCCATACAATCCCTAATAATTATTAAACTTTACAAATTTAGTACTGCCTAAAGGGAGTTATTAGAGTTTTTTCCAAAGATGGAGGTGTCTAGAAGGGACCACGGGCTAGGTGCTGGAAAAAATTTCCTCCTCCCGGCTGGTCATTTTATGAGGACTCCTGGACCAGTATTTACAGCCTAGACAAAGTTGAGGATTTCATTCTAACTAAGATACATATATGATTTCTCGTCTACTTTCATCCCTTGTCTATACCCTTTCACTCAACAAACCCTAAGTACCTAAAGTTTCTTCTCTCCCTCCACCTCCTCTCAGTACTGCGGTTATGGATGATAAGGGTTAAGAAATCCTCCACTAAACAATAACATACATGTAAACAAGATGACACAGATATAAGTTTATGCTTTGATGTCCTAAGTTATAAAGTTGTGTCTAGTGAAGTTTACTTACATGAAATAGCATGGCCCGTGGTAAAACGCCAACCATGATGAATACCCTAGATTGAGACCCTCCCATAACAAGAGGCCCTCCTCAAAGAAGAGAAGGCCCATAGAAGGTGAATCTTCTAAGAAAAGGAAGAGAGAAGGTGAAGCCTCTAGAGAGAAAGGCCCTAAGCCTAAACCCATCCCCTTCCCCATCCCGAACTTGGAAGGAATCCCTAGACCCAAATATGAACCCATGTCTGAAGATGATGCAAGGGATGATCCTAGTCATGTTGTTGAATTTGGACCAGCGGTCCACCAATGGTAACACAAACTCCTGAGATGCTCTAGTTAGAGCAGCAAAAGAAGAAGACAAAGCAATAAGCGCCCTCACCCTTAGGGAAGCTGCCCAAAATGAGAATGGTGAATCTCATCCTGTACACCCCCATCTCGGTGCCACCATATTGGATTTTGTTAAGCTGAATATTGAGAAATTATGAGGGGGGAGGACAAAACTGAGGTCGTTGTCAAAGTAGATGCTTGGCTCCTAGAGGTAGAGGATGGTTTCAACATGCTAGAGGTACAACTAAGAAAGAAGGTCCTCTTTGCCACCCACCTCCTTAAGGGTACAACAAAAATATGGTGGGAGAACTAGATACTAAGTTGAGACCTGAATGAAGATCCCATGGCTTGGGTAGACTTCCATGCACTTTTCATAGCAAAGTTCATACCCCCTGCTGCCAAGAAAGAAAAGGAAAGGCAGTTCACATTCTTGGTCCAAGGGAACATGACAGTGATAAACTATGCTTGTAGGTTTTGCCTCTTAGAGCATTTTGGATACATGCTGATTAAAGTGAGGAGGGTAGATCACTTTGTGTATTGGTTTCACCCTACAATTAAACCCCATGTCATCGAAGCAAGCCCACAACTCTCGCTAAAGCTCTCAACTTTGCCTTGGACATGGAAAAGATAGTCATGCCTCAGGAGAACCAATTCAATGGATACCTCGACTTCACTGAGGGTAGCTCTTCTCCAAGGAATGATAACAGGAAGAACCAAGTTCATCTCCATGGTAAGGGAAGAAACAGAGGAAAGGGAAAACCCCACAATGATAATTGTCTGTAAGGGGTGGTCCCAAAATGTGGTACTTGTGGAAAGACTCATCTTGGTAGATGTCATTTTGAGAGGAGGGTGTGCTATCACTTCCAGCAAGAGGAACATCTGATAGCCAACTGCCCCCTCCTTGAACTAAGAGGACAAATCCCGGTAGCGGCCCAGCCGGTAGCAGTAGCACAATCGGTAATCGTAGCCCTACCTGTAGGGCAACGTCGACAAGCTTGAGTGTTCACCATCGACAACGAAGAGGCCTAGGCTAATTCCAACCATCTGATTGAGGGTAATAACCCCTAGAGTTCCTTTCCTATCTTTAATTATGTAATGCAATAGTGGTTTGACAGTCATGAAAACAATGTAGGCATGCTTGAGATTATGGGACAAAGTGTGAAAGCTCTGTTTGACTATGGTTCTACTAATACTTTCATTTCTAGAAATCTCGCAACTATGTTTTGTCTAGATTTTGAGGATTTAGGATATGTGTTGGATGTCACTAACCCAAGTGGTCAGGTTTTTACATCTTTTTAAAAAACCCAATCATACTTGTTGGGTAAATCAATAAAGAATTCCATACTGGCTTTATTTTTATGGATATGAATGACTTTGATGTGATAATTGGCATGGATTGGCTTTATACCTATAGAGCCCAAATAGACTGTAGGGAAAAGAAGGTAGTAATAAAGAGACTTGGTCACCCACCCTTAACCATTAGAGGTAAAAAGGACACTACCACTAGCATGTAGGCATCAGCCTTGAAAGCTAAACGGTTAATAGCCAACGGTTTTCAGGTGTTCCTAGTAGTAGTTACTGAGCCGGAGCCTAAGGTTCAACCCTTAGAGGAGATAGATGTAGTCAGGGACTACATAGATGTGTTCTCAGATGATTTGTCTGGGATAGCCCTTGAGAGAGGTGGAATTTTCGATAGAGTTAGATCCCAGGGCAAACCATATTTCCATGGCACCTTACAGAATGGACCCCGCAGAGTTTCTTGAGCTGAAAAAGGAAATGTAGGAATTGCTCGAGGCTTCATCTGACCTATCACTTCTCCATGGGGAGGACCAGTCCTCTTCATAAAGAAGAAGTATGGATTGCTTCGAATGTGCATAGACTATAGAATGATCAATCAGGTTACCATCAAGAATAAGTATCCTTTACCCCTTATCAGTGACATGTTTGACCAACTCAAGTCAGGTTGATTCTTTTTAAAGATTGACATGAGGTCTGATTACCATCAATTGTAAGTCAAGGGTGAGGATATCCCCAAGACCGCCTTCTGAACCCGTTATGGTCATTATGAGTTTGTTGTCATGACGTTTGGGTTGTCCAATGCCCCAAGTGTGTTTATGAATCTCATGAATAGTGTGTTCTAACCTTTCCTAGACTCCTTTGTCATAGTGTTCATAGATGGCATTCTAGTTTACTTAGATCACTTAGAAAAACACCATGACCGTTTGGTTAGAGTCCTTGAAATCATGAGGAAGCAGAGGTTCTACGAGAAGTTCTCGAAATTTGAGTTTTGGACAGATCACGTCATGTTTGTCAGACACATCATCTCTAGATGAACTATCTTAGTAGATCCTACCAAGGTGTCTAGTGTACGTGATTAGCAAGCACCAAACAACCCTTCTGAGATTTGTAGCTTCCTCAGACTAGATGGGAACTAATGATGGTTTATCAAGGATTTCTCAAATACTTCCTTACCCCTCACCAAGCTCACTCGTAAGGATAATAAGTCTGTGTGGTTCAAGTTGTGTGAAGCTCACGTCTAAGAGTTGAAAGAAAAACTGACCACCACACCTGTGTTGATTGTACCATCTGGAAATGGAGGTTTCATGATCTTCACTAATGCATCCAAGATGGGGCTTGGATGTGTGCTAGAGCAGAATAAACATGTTGTCACTTATGCATCCAGGAAGCTCAAGCCAAATAATTAAACTTCCTGACACATGATGTAGAGTTAGTTGTGATCATACATGCCTTGAAAATTTAGCGACACTATCTGTATGGTGCTACATTTGAAGTCCTCACCAACCACAAAAGTTTGAAGTACCTCCTGACTTAGAAATACCTCAACCTAAGGTAGAGCCGGTGGATTGAATAAATGAAAAACTATGATTTCACCATTGCATACCACCCAGGAAAGGCCAATGCAGTGGTAGATGCCCTTAGTAAAAAATAGCTTAGGTGTGCAGCTGTCTTATCTACCCAATGGAGGGAACTAGAAGAGTTTTCCAGATGGAATGTACAGTCATTAGAAGATCAAATCTATTTGTTTAACATTCAAATAAAACCACACTTGCTGACTAAGTTCGTAACTGCCCAAATGGATATCCTAGAGCTTGAAAGGATGAAAAGTTTGCTAGAGAAACTTGAAACAAACCTATTTGTGGGTGTGGATGGAGAAATATGATACAAAGGTTGTATTTTGGTTCCTGAGGAGTCACCTTTGAAAAGTTACATTTTGTAAGAGGCTCATGGTTCTAAGTATATCGTACACCCTAGTACCATAAAAATGTTTAAAGACTTACACGGATACTTCTGGTGGCCTGGGATGAAGAGTGACATAGCGGCATATGTGGTCATTTGTCTCACATGCTAGATGGTGAAGCATGAACACCAACAACCCGGTGGGTTATTAAAATCAATTGAGATTCCTGAGTGGAAATGGGACCAGATCACCATGGATTTTATGATGGGTCTTCCCAAGACAAAGAAAGTTCACAGTGTTATATGGGTTGTGATGGACCGCTTAACTGAGTCGACACATTTTCTTGCCTTAAAGATTACCACCAAAGTGTCAGACTTAGCTGAGTTGTATATCCAGGAGATAGTGTGTTTACATGGCATTCTGAGTTCAATTATTTTTTACCATGACCCTAAGTTCACTTCAGAGTTATGGAAGCAAGTGCATGAAGAACTCAGAACAAAGTTGAAATTCAGTATAGCCTATCATACCCAGACTGATGGATAGTCAAAATGAACAATCTAGACCTTGGAAGATATGTGACAGCAAGTGTTCTTGATTGGGATGGATCATGGGTACAATACTTGCCATTAACTGAGTTTTCCTATAATAATAGCTATCAAGCCAGTGTCGAGATTCCTCTATACGAAGCTCTTTATGGAGGTCGTGTCGGTCACCACTTCACTAGGATGATGTCGATGAAAGGAACTTGTTGAGGTTAAGGGAACTATAGATATATGCACATAAATTCACTTTGATCAAGCAAAGGCTAAAGAGAGCCCATGATCAACAGAAGTTGTATGTTGATGCAAAGAGGACTAACTTGCACTTCATTATGGGTGACATGTGTTTCTAAAAATCTGACCCCTCTGAGCTATATCTAAGAATAGAGGAAAATTGAGTCCTCGATATGTGGGTCCATTTGAGATTTCAAAATGGATTGGTGAAGCAACTTATCATGTAGCCCTACCCCCACACTATAGGATGATGCATGATGTTTTTCGTGTGTCCAATCCAAAGCGCTATGTGAAGGATCCTAGTCATGTGTTGACCATTGAACCCATTGATCTCCAAGGGAGTTTGACATATCCTAAGTCACCTGTGAGGATAATGGATACCAAGGTGAAAGAACTTAGAAATAAAAATACAGAGATGGTAAAGGTTCTCATGAAGCACCACAGAGACGATGAACATAGGAGTTGAAGACGGACATGGAAAAATTTTATCCCAAATTGTTTGTATGATTGGTTGGATTTAAGGACAAAATTCCTATAAGTGGGGAAGGATGTTATAACCTCAATTTTGCTTGTATTATTATGCAATTTATCAATGGAAAAGGGCTTGTTTGGATATTTGTATGCATTGTTTTATAAAATGGGTTTCTTTGCAAATTTCCCTTGAATAATGGATTTTGTGGTTTTCCCTATTTTCTTAAACAAATAATGGATGAAAGGAAAAAGGATAAGAGAAAAACCTCATATACAGTAAAAGGCAAAAGAAAATGAATATTAATTGCATATGTTTATGAATAATGTGGAATTCTCTATAAAGTGGTGTAGATGGCCACAATATGATGGTTTTCAATTTCGCATGCTTCCTAATTAAAAGAAAAGTCGAAATAAAGAAAATAGAAAGAAAAGAAAGAGAAAATATGTGTTTTAAATACATAATATATGCCTCATAAGTGAATGACTTGCATATGAAGAAAAAGAGTTATTCTTTTTGAATTTTAGTCCCAAATTATATCCATGGCTAGATATTGTCTTTATGATCTTTCCTTTAAAATTTGGGATCAAAGGATTAAAGGATTAAGAGATATGGATTTTTCTAGATTCCTTAAAGTGGAAAGGTTCACATTAAATGTCATGATTATTTCCAAATTGATTAATCCTATTTTCTGGCTTTTTGATTCAGTGTGCGCATTGACAGCCCTTGGATTTGAAATTCAGAGTGGGTGTGTGTGGCATCCAACTTATAAAAACATGATTTACTTAAGCGGAAGCGATCATTAACAGCAGAATTACCGAAAATCACTAAAAATTTGAACTTTTTGCAAAGAGATCTAATTCCAGAAAACTCTTATAACAAGAACCAAAGTATTACATATACATTCCGGTTCACAAGTACATTCCATGTACCATCTCTTCTCAAGGATTACATATAATAGTTGCCTTTCCAAACTATACATAAGCAACATAAAACCTCGAGGCGTTCAAGTCAAAATCTCAGATCGATGATAAAAGCACTATCTACTAACTCCCAGAACCTGAGGGTACAGAGACGACACATAGGACTTTCTATATAAGACATGACAGCCAGTGCCTCCACTTGAGGTATCACTGTTGTTCCTGGTGTTGTTGTTGCTCTTCCCTTGCTATAGGGTTCCTGCTTCTTCTTTTGCATTTACCTAAAAAGTTGGATCCCACGGGGGTGAGACAATTGAAAATTGTCCCAGCGAGAGATATAACTCTCCTCCAGAAACATTAGTATTTCATATTGATAGAATAAAATTGAGCATGAGTTCTTTTATATTAACAGTCGTATTAATCATTATATGAACAGAATAGGATAATCTCCTTTCTTAAGGAAAACATTGCATCTACCCATGGTAGAATTATACATCATCTATCTACTTTGCAAGGAATGCAAGGAATCATAAATATATCATCTATCAACTAAGGATGTATGAAGAAATGTAACATCAACCAATGATTTTCGTATTCAATCCTTAAGCAAACATTCTATACGGCTGATTACATTTTACAATCACACTTATGCCCTGAGGAGATGAGGTATACCTCTCATACTCCAACCGACCATTGCGAAGTTGAAATCAGTGCCATACAAGTTCAATGGTAGAGCCAGCTACCATGACCTCCCTTATCTCAGTCAGTACGAGATCAAATGTAGGACATCTTGTGTCTCTGCTAAATAGCTTTCTAGGGTATACTGACAACTTCGCTATAGAGTTACAGTGGCGTGTTGTACTCTCTTCACAATCGAGAGATTTCATGTTTATCTCACATCGATCTGGCATTAATATTATTGGGAGATTCATGATACATCCATCCCAATTTCGGGGGATTAGTGATACATCCACCCCGACATATATAATGAAGGATTGAGAGATTTAATGTTTATCTCACATTAATTCCTCCATTAGGGCGTAAGGATATTTTCGCCCATCACCCCCGCATATTCAAAAATATGTGTTCTGAGTTATGCCGCGGAGCAACCCGTTTCACCATCCAGCAAGTTCTAACACTGATGGTTATATGGCCAGGGCACTACATGATGAGTTTTCACTTGATTAATTAAGTATATTACTGTATTCTTTTAGCATCAGTCAAGTTTCCAAACAAGAATTATTATGACAAATGCTACAAAGAAAAGTGTATTACATCTATCAAGTGCTTTTTAAAGCTTTATAAATCATTGGGATCTCAATCCCTTGTCACATCATGAGAATTATTATCCCTTAACATCTCATCATCACGATTATGGAATATGGGTATTCAAACCCTCAGTTCATCAAAGAACACTTGTCATCACTTATCAGATAACTAATACCTTCAAGTCATCTGACCAAGGTAAACATGATACTTTCTATACAAGTATCTCACATGGAACTCAAAGCCCATTAAGTCTCTTATTACCTCTTACTAGAAAACAAAGCATCACATGGCTCACAAGGCCATTACATCTTGTCACCTCTCACTAGGTAACAACTTATTCGCAAGGCTCACAAGGCCATAAAGCATTTAAATAATTAACACATCATAGCTCATACTTGGCTATGCTCATCATCTCATGATTGCCTGCATGATCATTATATGGTAACAGTTATATCAATTATTTATCAGCACTATGCAATGTAAGAGTAGCATCACTATTCCCTTATTTTAGGGTTAGGATTTCTCTTACATATCATATCCATTCATTAGATTTAGGGTTTTCCATTTTAGGTTCTCAAGATCATATTATTAATGATCAAGCCCTAATGCATTGCTCCACACAGTTAGGAGCCACATTAATAACATAAGTATTCAATCATGCTTATTTATTCTCATCACTTATCATTAAATGAATTATCATCACAAGGTATAAGTTCCTCTCTCAACTTTACTAGAATATGATTACATCATACTTTATTAATTTGGCTCAAACTTTTCATAAGGTAGGTTAGCCTATACTTGTCAAAGTACATTATATCTCAATGTAGCAATTGACATGACACACTTCATGTTTTACTCATCCAAGTATATTGGATTTAGAATACATCAAGGTGTATAAATCTTGAGGAGTTGGATGTGATATCTATCATTTCTTGATGTATTACTTCCCTCATCACCTTTATCTTACTTGAGTTCATCAACTTATCTCATATTAGGGTATTTCCCATCCTAATACTTTATGCACCAGTTCATCATATTTATTATGTAATGCATTAGTCATAAATCACTTATTCAAGACATGCATCCATTATTAATGATATGAACTCATCTCAAGTTAAGGCATTATTGATATAAGGTCATTCATTACCAATCCCTTTAGGTATTTCACTATTTAGTCACTATTCCATTATTAGGAATAGGGATTCCCATCCTTATCAATTAGGGTTTACATAGCATCACCCTATATTAGGATTTCACATAATGTCACCCTACATCAGAATTTCTCATACTTCATCCTTATATTAAAGTTTCACATAGCATTACCTGACATTAGGATTTCTCAACCCATAGCCCAAAATTAGAGTTATGGTTTACCATCATATTGCCCAAAATTAGGGTTCATGCACTATAACCCAAAATTAGGGTTTCTCATATTTTTACCCTGTATTAGGGTTAGGATTTTATGCTAAGGTTTCATATAACATAACATCACCCTAGATTAGGGTTTATATTCAATAACCCACAATTAGGGTTTACTTTTCATCCCAATTTAGGGTTTCATATTCCATCACCCATAATTAGGGTTACACTATTACCCTAGATTAGGGTTTCACTCAGAATTGCCCTTGATTGAGGTTAGGGTTCATCAACCTTTTTAATTAGGGTTTCATGATCTCTTTATCAAGGATCATACCCTAATTCATATTTTATTCATGTTATAAGTGTTGAGGCTTATCCACTACATGATTATTATACATGTATGAAATCCTCTCTCTCATCCTCTCTAGGATGTTGATTGCTCCATACTCATCAACTTGGATCAACCCATTATTCTAGTACATACATCTATGGTTATCATAGTGTATTAAGTTACTACTTTCATAAGCATCAAAGGCTAACCACTTTAAATGTACTAATCACCTAAGTACTTTAGGGATTCCACCATTGGGCTTATCTTTGATACTCACCATTATCATTCATGGAATCAATTAATCTTTCATCACTTTAAGTGTTCAAATGGTTTTGGTTAATTACTTTCCAAACGGTCTTGGTCATTTGAGGTTCTAACGGTTTGAAATCGTTTAGCAATTTTGTACTTGAAACCGTTTAGCCAAATGTTCTTGAGATCGATTGAGTCTTCCAAACGGTTTGGGATCATTTGGTCCCAAACGGTCTAGAGATTATTTGGTCCCAAATGGTCTTCTGACCATTTGGACTCAAACGGTCTTGAGACCGTTTGGTCCAAACTATCCAAAACCGAATGGACCAAAAATGGTCTCAACCCAACAAATTGATTCTAGGGTTTCAATATTTGATCCACTGATCAATTGAACCTATGTATCATCCTTCAATTGCATTAATGAATCACCCTTCAATTGATTCACCCTTCAATTGATTCACCCTTCAATTTAACATCACTTAGGTTTTAAACCCAAATTGGTTTAGGGTTTATAATCGATAGACCTTCAATTGATGATATTATAGAACTAATTGCATTGAAATCATTGGACCACCATTAAATTTGGGCATGACCTGACCTCAAATGGTCTTGAGGTAGTTTGGATGACCTCCAAATGGTCTTGAGACCATTTGACCCATCCCATCATTGAAATTTGTGAAATTCAATAAGGGTTTGTATCATTGAATCGACCATCAATGGAGCTATTGATTGTATTTCAATTTGATATCACTGGATCTTCAACCATCCAATCATACTCAACCATAGACCTCCAAACAGTCTTGAGACCATTTGGGTGATCTCCAAATGGTCTTGAGACCATTTGGGTTAATCAACCCAAAATTTTAAATCAACCAATTGAAATTTTGGCACTTAACCCGATTAGGGTTTGGTAATTGATTAACCTTCATCTGATGAACCCTTCGGAATCAATCAATTAAATTTAATGGGTCATCAACCATCAACACTAACATCAGAACTCCAAATGGTCAACTGTGGTCAACCCTTCCAAATGGTTTGAAACCATTTGGCTTCTAACGGTTTGATGAAATAGTTTGATTTCAAACGGTTTTGTTGAAACTGAATGAACATCTTGTTGAAACTGATTGAATAACCAATTTTTGGGAAACACATCCAATATGATGTCATCATCATTTACCTTCGTCCATGTAGTTCCTAGTACTTCTGATTTCATGGAATTACCAATTTCAACATGCAATAAATCAAGAAGAAGAAGGAATCAACATAATTACAAAATTAATTGTTGAATAATAATGTAAATGGGTTCAAGTTATATAACCCACCTTCAAAGAAGCTTCAAATCTGCAAACTCCACGTATTTGATGGTGGAAGAAGCTTTCTCAACTATCCCAAGCTCGTCCTCAAGCTTTTGAGTGAAAATAAATGGCTAGGATTGAAGATTGAATAGAGAAAAGAAGAAATCAAGCATTGATTTGTGATTTCCACCATGAATTCGAGGTTGAGGATGATCAAGGAGCTTACCTACAGGTTGGAGCACGTCCTACTATTGCTCCTAAGCTTCCTTGAGCACCGCCAAAGCAAGGAAAGAAGGAAGGGTCGAAAAAGCCTTTCATTTGGTTGGAAATGATGTTTTTATAAGGAAATTCAATGGGAGAGAAAGTAGTAATTAATTCCTTTAATTTCTCAAATTGATGCCACATCTCCCCCTCAACTCGTTGCCCAAGAATCTATCCTCTTTCCCTTTGCAAACCTCTTCATTATCCATGAATTTAAAGGAAATAAAATTAAGCACCTTAACCCTTATAATAATATCCAAAAATTAGTGGATATTACTTTCTCTTTATTTAATGTGAGTGGGCTATCCACTTGCTTGAGATATTTTCGTGCCTTTTCAAGGAACATGGTCGTCCATTCTTTTGCAAAATCATCCCTCCCCTTTTGGTTGAAGGGCTCTTCAATTAATATATTTATTTTTGCATTAAATTGAATTATGTTTCCAATTATGCTTAAATCTTGATTATTTTAATATCAAGATTCTCTCTCTTCCAAAATGATTAAAATGAGGCGCCCCTCTCATTTTATTTTATATACATGATGCCAAGAAACATTAGGGACTCTCTAAAAGTGATATTTTGTATATTGAACCCTAGGTTTTGGGTCACATTACACCAAAATTATGTTTTTAATGCATAAACATTGCTTAATAAGCTTTCTCTTGGTGCTCAGACTTGAGGAAGCCATACCCCTACATCATTTTCATTCTTATGATGCTAAAACACTTGAGGAACATTTTTCAAGTAACATTTGCAAGTTAACCCCTCAACTTGGGTAATTTTGCACTTTAGTCCAAAACAAGCAAACATTATTCAAACAGGACCAAAATTGAAACATAAGTTCCTCTTGAGCCTTAATTATTTTTCAAAAAATAAAATCAAAGATCTAATTAACTTTATTAAGAAAAACTTCTAGGGTTAAGGCATGACCCAGGTCGGGGATGTTACAAATCATAAACCCCTAACAAGGATTTCGTCCCCGAAATCTCAGATAAAGGGAGACAGATATTATTCATTCATCATACCATCAAGTCTCTACATAACATCTCATTGTTATGGAGACACTATAGATCTTTGATCAACACAAGGTTCTTCCACACAAAATTCTTATAGAATCAAACACACATGACACATACTCCATTGTCCTTTCATCAATGACTGTGGAGTTAATTCTATGTCAGGTAATACTTTTCTTATTTAAAGAAATATCATACATACTTTATTTAACTCAGTTATCAAATCTTATCAATCTGTTGCCTTTCTCATCTTATAGTTCCATGTGACAGATTCTTGTTTCTGAGGAGTCTCCCATGCTCCTTATTTAATTCAGCATTTCACTTTCAAGATTACAATTATGTTTTGTCACCCACTTGGGACTATAAGTCTTTTCATACCTCAGTTGTGCCATCTAAACTGCTGACACAACACTAAGCGTTCTTGTTATTTGTACTAACTATCTCATTAGTTGTACATTTTCTTATCATAAGGAGAGGTTACTTATCAATTAAGAACTTATCTTAAGGATATCTTTGATTGTTATGTTTATGCAGAGCATAAACCCCTAACATGCGATGTTCATACTATTTATATATAATTAGACTGATTTCATGGTTGACCATTCTAGGTAGCCAACCATCTAATATTTCTTAGATACCAGAATCTCTTACCTTGGTATCTATTACATGTATTGAAAACGCATCACATCCTCATCTTCCTTTCATCATGAGACATTACTTGTTACACATATCTTTATCTTGGAACCAAAGTCCAAGATAAATTGATACTTTTCTAAGTATCCATCACATGAACATTTATATCTTATGCACATTAAGTGTCCTAAGACCCACTTGATTGTCATGTCCCTGAAAGGAATGAAAACAAGGAATCATATTCCTCTTATTATTTCATGAGTTTTTAACTATTCATGAATCATTTACTCTTTGTCTCATCCTAGGTTCCTTGCCCTTAGCATAGGAATTTATAAGGATGATTACATAACATTATTCCTTTCTTTGTTATTGTTTAACATGTTCATGAGCATCTTTTGATCTCATCACATTTCCCATTTCCACATTATGGGAAAAGATCTTTATTATACACACAAACTTTATCGAACAGGGATCACCTCCCTTGTTCTCATTCTCATCTTATGAGGAGTATACTTTTTACTTCCTCATACATACATACTGATCTGAGATCATCTCATATTTCTCTTTCTTGTACTTAGGATATGATACATTTATCCACACCATATTTCAAATTTCATGATACTCACTAGATTATCTCAGAATGACTACTTGATCAGAGCAATCAAAAAGATAACATTCCAAGAGTTTCCATACTCACTTTATCATCAATAGTTGTATACCTGTCCAGGGTATATAAATACTGAGATTAAGTAGTATGCACTTTATATACTATCACATTCCTTACTTTTCATATTATCACAAGCATAAGATTTAACATCCTGGATTTTATCCAGGTATCTCTTCTATACCTCATCCTCTTTCATAGAGGTAAGAACAATATGAAACATCTATAATGTTACTGTACAAAATATAAGTCCTTTCAGGACTAATCAAGGAAAGCTCAATCAATTACTTTCTCAATTTAACTCAAGAAATCATAAAATGACATATTAGAATGACATTATTTTGTCTAACCTGTCATGATTCGTGGATAGTTCACTACCTCAGGCTGATTCTGCCTCAGAGGTTGATTCACCATAACATTTCTGGCTGAGGAATCTCTTACCAGATGTCCTACCTGTCCACATCGGTAACAAGTTCTGAGCTCTAGATGTGGTCTATAAGGTTCTTTACCCTTTCCGGGTAGCCATTTCCTTAGTGTACTAGACTCTGGTTGTACTGGTGGTACCAAAAGCTTTCCCTTTTTGTAACTACTAGGCCTCTGTTCCTGAGTTTGGATAGGCCTTTTCTCAATCCTCACATTATCTTTCTTCTCTAGACAATACCTTCTAATATGTCCAGGTTTTCTACTCTTGTAACAGACCCTGATTTCAGGTTGTATCCTATTCCTTCCATCATTTCCTATTGCTTCAACCTGCTGATGTTGATTACGAATCATGTTGATGTCCAAAACTTCATCATTGGGGGCTGGTAATCTAGGTTGCATTGCTAATGTCTGATCCACTATATGCATCATAGTTTCCCAACAGTGATACCTAAAGAAGGATTTCTTATCATAGTTGGATCATCTTGGGGGTTCTCAGGCAGTCGTTCCTCTCTTGCCTGATCCCTTGCACCTCTTCCTGGTATAGTAATACTACTTTCTGTAGTATGTTCTTCATATGACCCAGCCATCTTCAGCTTTACTTCTTCTCCTATGAGCAGATATCACTATCAGATAGACTAGAAGACACTAGAACAGACTCTTCTACCTTAGTCCTATGTCTCTATAGACTCAGTGAACCTAGAGCTCTGATACCACTAAATTGTGGCATCCAACTTATAAAAACATGATTGACTTAAGCGGAAGCGATCATTAACAGCGGAATTACCGAAAATCACTAAAAATTTGAACTTTTTGCAAAGAGATCTAATTCCAGAAAACTCTTATAACAAGAACCAAAGTATCACATATACATTCTAGTTCACAAGTACATTCCATGTACCATCTCTTCTCAAGGATTACATACAACAGTTGCCTTCCCAAACTATACATAAGCAACATAAAACCTCGAGGCGTTCAAGCCAAAATCTCAGATCGATGATAAAAGCACTATCTACAGACTCCGAAGACCTGAGAGTACAGAGACGACAAATAAGACTTTCTATATAAGACATGACAGCCAGTGCCTCCACCTGAGGTATCACTACTATCCATGGTGCTGCTGCTGCTCTTCCCTTGCTATAGGGTTCTTGCTTCTTCTTCTGCGTTTACCTAAAAAGTTGGATCCAAGGGGGTGAGACAATTGAAAATTGTCCTAGCGAGAGATATAACTCTCCGCTAGAAACATTATTATTGCAGATTGATAGAATAAAACTGACCAGGAGTTCTTTTATATTAACCGCCATATTAATCATTATATGAATAGAATAGGATAATCTCCTTTCTTAACAAAAACATTGCATCTACCCATGGTAGAATTATACATCATCTATCTACTTTGCAAGGAATGCAAGGAATCATAAATATATCATCTATCAACTAAGGATGTATAAAGAAATGTAACATCAACCAATGATTTTCGTATTCAATCCTTAAGTAAACATGTTATACGGCTGATTACATTTTACAATCACACTTATGCCCTGAGGAGATGAGGTATACCGCTCATACTCCAACCGACCATTGCAAAGTTGAAACCGGTGTCATACAAGGTCAATGATAGAGCCGGCTACCATGACCTCCCTTATATCGGTCAGTACGAGATCAAATGCAGGACATCTTGTGTCTCTGCTAAATAGCTTTCTAGGGTATACTGGCACCTTCGCTATAGAGTTACAGTGGCGTGTTGTACTCTCTTTGCAATTGAGAGATTTCATGTTTATCTCACATCGATCCGGCATTAATATTATTGGGAGATTCGTGATACATCCATCCCAGTTTCAGGGGATTAGTGATACATCCACCCTGACATATATAATGAAGGATTGAGAGATTTAATGTTTATCTCACATCAATTCCTCCATTAGGGTATAAGGATATTTTCTCCCATCACCCCCGCATATTCAAAAATATGTATTCCGAGTTATGCCACAGAGCAACCCGTTTCACCATCCAGCAAGTTCTGACACTGATGGTTATATGGCCAGGGCACTACATGATGAGATTTCAATTGATTAATTAAGTACATTACTATATTCTTTTAGCATCAGTCAAGTTTCCAAATAAGAATTATTATGACAAATGCTACAAAGAAAAGTGTATTACATCTATCAAGTGCTTTTTAAAGCTTTATAAAACATTGGGATCTCAATACCTTATCACATCATGAGCATTCTATGAGTGGATCAAACATTGAAACCCTAGAATCAATTTGTTGGGTTGAGACCATTTTTGGTCCATTCGGTTTTGGGATAGTTTGGACCAAACGGCCTCAAGACCGTTTGAGTCCAAACGGTCTCAAGACCATTTGGGACCAAATAGTCTCTAGACCGTTTGGGACCAAACGATCCCAAACCGTTTGGAAGACTCAATTGATCTCAAGAACATTTGGCTAAACGGTTTCAAGTACAAAATTTCCAGACGATTTTAAACCGTTAGAACCTCAAATGACCAAGACCGTTTGGAAAGTAATTAACCAAAACCATTTGAAAACTTAAAGTGATGAAAGATTAATTGATTCCATGAATGATAATGATGATTATCAAAGATAAGCCCAATGGTGGAATCCCTAAAGTACTTAGGTGATTAGTACATTTAAAGTGGTTAACCTTTGATGCTTATGAAAGTAGTAACTTAATACACTATGATAACCATAGATGTATGTACTAGAATAACGGGCTGATCCAAGTTGATGAGTATGGAGCAATCAACATCCTAGAGAGGATGAGAGAGAGGATTTCATACATGTATAATAATCATGTAGTGGATAAGCCTCAACACTTATAACATGAATAAAATATGAATTAGGGTATGATCCTTGATAAAGAGATCATGAAACCCTAATTAAGAAGTTTGATGAACCCTAACCTCAATCAAGGGCAATTCTAAGTGAAACCCTAATCTAGGGTAATAGTGTAACCCTAATTATGGGTGATGGAATATGAAACCCTAAATTGGGATGAATAGTAAACCCTAATTGTGGGTTATTGAATATAAACCCTAATCTAGGGTGATGTAATGTTATATGAAACCTTAGCATAAAATCCTAACCCTAATACAGGGTAAAAATATGAGAAACACTAATTTTGGGTTATAGTGCATGAACCCTAATTTTGGGCAATATGATGGTAAACCACAACTCTAATTTTGGGCTATGGGTTGAGAAATCCTAATCTCAGGTAATGCTATGTGAAACTTTAATATAAGGATGAAGTTATGAGAAATTCTGATGTAGGGTGACATTATGTGAAATCCTAATATAGGGTGATGCTATGTAAACCCTAATTGATAAGGATGGGAATCCCTATTCCTAATAATGGAATAGTGACTAAATAGTGAAATACCTAAAGGGATTGGTAATGAATGACCTTATATCAATAATGCCTTAACTTGAGATGAGTTCATATCATTAATAATGGATGCATATCTTTAATAAGTGATTTATGACTAATGCATTACATAATAAATATGATGAACTGGTGCATAAAGTATTAGGATGGGAAATACCCTAATATGAGATAAGTTGATGAACTCAAGTAAGATAAAGGTGATGAGGGAAGTGATACATCAAGAAATGATAGATATCACATCCAACACCTCAAGATTTATACACCTTGATGTATTCTAAATCCAATATACTTGGATGAGTAAAACATGAAGTGTGTCATGTCAATTGCTACATTGAGATATAATGTACTTTGATCAGTATAGGCTAACCTACCTTATGAAAAGGTTGAGCCAAATTAATAAAGTATGATGTAATCATATTCTGGTAAAGTTGAGAGAGGAACTTATACCTTGTGATGATAATTCATTTAATGATAAGTGATGAGAATAAATAAGCATGATTGAATACTTATGTTATTAATGTGGCTCCTAACTGTGTGGAGCAATGAATTAGGGCTTGATCATTAATAATATGATCTTGAGAACCTAAAATGGAAAACCCTAAATCTAATGAATGGAGATGATATGTAAGAGAAATCCTAACCCTAAAAGAAGGGAATAGTGATGCTACTCTTACATTGCATAGTGCTGATAAATAATTGATATAACTGTTACCATATAATGATCATGCAGGCAATCATGAGATGATGAGCATAGCCAAGTATGAGCTATGATGTGTTAATTATTTAAATGCTTTATGGCCTTGTGAGCCTTGTGAATAAGTTGTTACCTAGTGAGAGGTGACAAGATGTAATGGACTTGTGAGCCGTGTGATGCTTTGTTACCTAGCAAGAGGTAACAAGAGACTTAATGGGCTTTTAGAGCCATGTGAGATACTTGTATAGCAAGTATCATGTTTACCTTGGTCAGATGACCTGAAGGTATTAGTTATCTGATAAGTGATGACAAGTGTTGTTTGATGAACTGAGGGTTTGAATACCCATATTCCATAATTGTGATGATGAGATGTTAAGGGAGTGATAAAAGAAAGAAGAACTCATCTTCTTTTTTTTATTACCTTCCAATTGAACCTATGTATCATCCTTCAATTGCATTAATGAATCACCCTTCAATTGATTCACCCTTCAATTGATTCACCCTTCAATTGAACATCACTTAGGTTTTAAACCCAAATTGGATTAGGGTTTATAATCGATAGACCTTCAATTGATGATATTATAGAACTAATTGCATTGAAATCATTGGACCACCATTCAATTTGGGCATGACCTGACCTCAAATGGTCTTGAGGTCGTTTGGATGACCTCCAAATGGTCTTGAGACCGTTTGACCCATCCCATCATTGAAATTTGTGAAATTCAATAAGGGTTTGCATCATTGAATCGACCATCAATGGAGCTATTGATTGTATTTCAATTTGAAATCACTGGATCTTCAACCATCCAATCATACTCAACAATAGACCTCCAAACGGTCTTAGTTGACCTCAAAATGGTCTAGAGACCGTTTGAGTGATCTCCAAATGGTCTTGAGACCGTTTGGGTTAATCAACACAAAATTTTAAATCAACCAATTGAAATTTCAGCACTTAACTCAATTAGGGTTTGGTAATTGATTAACCTTCATCTGATGAACCCTTTGGAATCAATCAATTAAATTTAATGGGTCATCAACCATCAACACTAACATCATAACTCCAAATGTTCAACTGTGGTCAACCCTTCCAAATTGAAACCGTTTGGCTTCTAATGGTTTGATGAAACTGTTTGATTTCAAACAGTTTTGTTGAAACCGAATGAACATCTTGTTGAAACTGATTGAATAACCAATTTTTGGGAAACGTGTCCAATATGATGCCATCATCATTTACCTTCGTCCATGTAGTTCTTAGTACTTCTGATTTCATGGAATTACCAATTTTAACAAGCAATAAATCAAGAAGAAGAAGGAATCAACATAATTGCAAAATTAATGGTTGAATAATAATGTAAATGGGTTCAAGTTATATAACCCGCCTTCAAAGAAGCTTCAAAGCTGCAAACACCACGTATTTAATGGTGGAAGAAGCTTTCTCAACTATCCCAAGCTCATCCTCAAGCTTTTGAGTGAAAAGAAATGGCTAGGATTGAAGATTGAACGGAGAAAAGAAGAAATCAAGCATTGATTTGTGATTTCCACCATGAATTCGAGGTTGAAGATGATCAATGAGATTACCTATAGGTTGGAGCACGTCCTCCTATTGCTCCTAAGCTTCCTTGAGCATGGCAAAAGCAAGGAAAGAAGGAAGGGTCGAAAAGGCCTTTCATTTGGGTTGGAAATAATGTTTTTATAAGGAAATTCAATGAGAGAGAAAGTAGTAATTAATTCCTTTAATTTCTCAAATTGATGCCACATCTCCCCCTCAAATCCTTGCCCACGAAGATATCCTCTTTCCATTTGCAAACCTTTTCATTATCCATGAATTTAAAGGAAAAGAAATTAAGCACCTTAACCCTTATAATAATATCCAAAAATTAGTGGATATTACTTTTTCTTTATTTATGTGAGTGGGATATCCACTTGCTTGAGATATTTTCGTGCCTTTGCAAGGCCATGGTCGTCCATTCTTTTGCAAAATAATCCCTACCCTTTTAGTTGAAGGGCTCTTCAATTAATATATTTATTTTTGCATTAAATTGAATTATGTTTCCAATTATGCTTAAATCTTGATTATTTTAATATCAAGATTCTCTCTCTTCCAAAATGATTCAAATGAGGCACCCCTCTCATTTTATTTTCTCTAAAGGATGCCAAGAAACATTAGGGAATCTCTAAAAGTGATATTTTGCATATTGAACCCTAGGTTTTGGGTAAATTGCACATTACACCAAAACTAGATTTTTAATGCATAAACATTGCTTAATAAGCTTTCTCTTGGTGCTCAGACTTGAGGAAGCCATACCCCTACATCATTTTCATTATTATGATGCTAAAACACTTGAGGAACATTTTTCAAGTAACATTTGCAAGTTAACCCCTCAACTTGGGTAATTTTGCACTTTAGTCCAAAACAAGAAAACATTGCTCAAACATTATTCAAACAGGACCAAAATTGAAACATAAGTTCCTCTTGAGCCTTAATTATTTTTCACAAAATAAAATCAAAGATCTAATTAACTTTATTAAGCAAAACTTCTAGGGTTAAGGAATAACCCAGGTCAGGGATGTTACAGTGTGTGTCTCCTAACTCTCGCCCAAATAGGAAATTAGGAGTTACAACTTAGGATTTCCAACCCTTTTTCTCATCCCTTCAATGCATAAGCAAGTAAGAGAACTTATTCACCGCCTCTATGGAAACAAGATGAACACCATCACCCTAAATTTTGCCTACTTTGGTGGCCTCTAGAAGAATCACCCAAATCCATCGACATCCATGGCCGAACCCAACTATATATAGGGAGCCTCAAACCATCTGCAAAGGAATTAAGAGATCTCAAAGCATCGGGTGACCCTTACGAGTAATCCTCTAGTGTCAATTGCTCAACCAAACCCTGCCACCACTCTCATCTCTCCCTATTTCTCTGCTAAAATTCTTCTCCTCCGTCCCAACACCTCATACCATCTTCAGAAGAATTGAGACGCCCCTCGGGTCCGTGGCACATAGGAGAAGGTACAAGCATCTTCATATGAAGCTTGGAGGGTGGGAATCCTAGAGTCAACCCACGAGTTGACTGACCAATTTGCAAAGAAGGTTTCTTGAGGTTGAATAAGACAACCCACCTCCCCTTCAAAATAGGTAAGACCCTTTTGGTCTTTTCCCCGTATCTGACTTGGTTTTGCGGTCCTTTCCACGTGAGCAGGGAAGCTGCATCTGCTGAAGCTCATTGGCTTGGCCCATCTGAATTGGCAAGCCGGGCATTGTGGCCTTTTGCCTAGGTGGTTCCATGTGGTTGGCCAGAATGTATTTATTTGACAAAAATCATCGTAAATTATAAGAATATCCAATGATGACATATAATATATGAATTCAGATCAGAAAAATGTGAGCTATTCAATAAAAATATAATCTTGACATAAATCGTCTTCCAATTTGAAAAGTATTCAAATCTTATACCTTTAATGTGCTAAATGAATAGAAACCCTAATATTTAAGATTTCATTATTTTAATGTGTTCAATTGGTCTTAATAATTAAGGCTGACCTTTCTGGATAAAAAGGGTAACTTGGACCGAATTTGAGGTTAATAATCATTAAATGATGAATTAGGGTTTCCTTGAGATTAAGAGTGCAATTAATATCAAGATTAGGGCTTGTAACCTAAAAAACATGAAAAGTGATAATTAGGGTTTAGAAAGGCAAAAATCTAACAAAACCCTAAGTTGACCCCAAAACCCTTAATTGGAACCCAAGTCAATCATTAATGGTATGTTTTGGATAAAAGTATAGCACATGGGTGTTATGCTTTAACTTTCTGGTTGAATATCTTGGTTTCTTGTGTGGTTATTCTTGATTTTTCTTATTTGGACTTCAAGTGCTTCTGAGACAGTTATGTGGTTATGCCTATGAATAATCGATCTAGTTTCACATGAATTTCTTAGGTTTTTTGCATGGTTTGCAAATATATGACTGTTTGTCTGTTTACTTCCTTGCAAACTATAAAGTCACTATGGATATCACATAATATGGACTTGACTAGCTCATATCCTATACCACCTCTGATGTAAGATAAGAAAGTACATAATGATAATTACGAAGCCCTAGGAGAAAGGAAATCATCAATAAGATCGCTAATCCCTAGGGGCAAGATCCATCACCAAAGCCCTGGTGGCAAGTGTGGCCTATGATCACTCCATGGACAAGAATTCAGAAGTTAGATATATCTGGATCGATTAGTAATGATCAAAATGCTAACTTTGATTTGTTAAAACAATAATTTCCGAATTATGTTGTTACAAGTAAATGTGAACTATATTGTTTCCCCCACATACTGGTATAACATTTTATACTGACCGCATATTTTGATTGTCAGCATTTTTAGGATAATCTGCTATTTTCTGGAAATTGGAAATATAAGAAAATGAGACATTGAAAGCAAACAAAGAAAGTAATGCTCGAAGGATATAGATAGATGGTATATTTCTTGGGTGGAATCTTAGAACCCATACTTTTGTAAAAAGTGATGAATATATTTTAATCTTGTACCAAACTTAGTTCAGTTAATGAAATCTATTAATTATTTCTAATTATGTGCAAAACCATAGATCCTATTTTTGGGATAATGGCTCTCAGCTTCGTGGCCTTCCTTAATTGGGGGTTGTTGGGGAGTGGGTTGTTACAGAGACCTGGAATCGTAGTCGGAATCATTTCCCATAGTGATAGTGGTCATTTTGGTTCTTATATATGAAGTCACTACATTCATTACATGTCATTTGGTATACTTTGACATCATCAAACGTAATCCTAAAATAAGGGTTGCCATAACAGTGATGATTGGGTAGTTGTGACACATGAGGATTTGAGTGTGAGTGATATAGATGGGATTTGTCCCTCCTACAGGAGTCTAATATCTAGGGCCTCTTCATAACGAAGACGGGTAAATGTATAACCTAATATGTGATATGTGAAATCATATGCATCTCATATAGTCTGCTATAGTTCAAGGTGTTGGAAAATACGAGCACAGAATATAGCAACGGAAACAAAATTTTATCTATTTGTATTCCCATAAGAGTAAGATTGAATCAACTACTATGAAATAGGAAGGATGGTTTAACAGGTTATATCTGGTCCTGGATCAAGTCCAACGAAAACAACTCTCTTCAATGAAATTGTTTCCAGTTGCTCTTGGATGATGGTTGTGCATCTCCTGGTCTTCACCATGAACAACGAATAGATCAACTTCTACTATGACTCTTGTGGTCTCTCCGTAGACTGGAAGCTAATTTCACTCTCCAAGCAGCATCTAAAGGACTTCTGCCTCTAGAGTAGTCCACACATACCAACTAGAATTCCTGTCATTGAACTAGAATAGACAAGAAGGAGTTTTCCCTCCTACTGGTGTACTACTCACCAACTTTCTCTCCCACAACAGTGATCCTTAGTTGTTCTCTCCTATCTCTATCCCTCCCTTGTCAAGTAGAACTTTCTTGGGCTCTCTCGGTTACCACAACTAGAGAGGACAACAATTGTCAGAGGAACCAATTCTCAATTGTATGTGTTGTTGTTGTGTTCTGGGAAGCCCCCAGTACCCCTCTATTTATAGGTGGGGTTAGGGTCAGGGTTCTCAGTCTATTCGGGATCTGTGCGGGAGTGGAAGGGATCAGAAGATCTAGAATTTTCACAACCTGCAACTCACAAAATTGTCATATGGTGACCTAGACGGTCATTTGATCACATGAGATGGTCATCTCACACTTCCAAATGGCCGTTTGGCAATTTCCCAATCGTATACAAATTTAGCAATTTGATTCCAATTAATATTACATATTAATGTCTTGCACCACAAGTATTGTGTAATTAAAGTAGTTTGAAAAACATTCAGAACCTTCATTAAGCCCAACTAAGCCATCTCACCCTTGCAAGACACCCGTCTTGTTCACCCAGATGCCCGTCAGGTGAAGTGAGCCAAACCAATCATTTCAAAGATTGGTTCATAGAGCAGAACTTAGACAATTCAAACTCTGATCAGTCGGACAACCCAAACGGTCATCTCAACACCTGAGATGCTTGTCTGGCTTGTCTAAACATATGTATCAACACTTGAGATGGTCGTTTGATAGTTCAATCAGCCAATCTTTTAATATATTGTGTGAATTGAATACCTAAACACTTTAGTAATCAATCCAATCATCATTCAAGATAAACTCCTCTTCTATATGAGTTCCTTTGTGTTTGACCCTATAGGTCCCATATCACATTCTCAATGAATGTCCATAACTCACTTATGAAATTACAAGTAGAGAGTGGTGCCTAGTCGCATATCAGTGCTACCCAAGTGAATGGAAATTTGGAGAACAACTTCAAACTACAAACTATGTAAGGTGTTGTGGTGATTGTATAATTCCATTATCTCTAATATCTAGGATGAACTTGAGGCATGGATGGTTATCCTCTCAACATTCAATCCATGTTCCTTGAACCAAGAGTAGACTGTCTGAGATAATGTGACCTTAATATCATATATTGATTCACATGTGCATGCACATGCATTTCTCATTCTCACTTATCAAGTGACAAGGATATCATACTCTAGTAGGAGGGACAAATTCCATATTTATCACTCACAATCTAACCCCATGTGTTAAAGTCACCCAATCATCACCTTTATAACAACCCATGTTTTAGGACTGCATTTTATGGTGTCAAAGAATACCCAACGACATGTGACGAGTTTAGTGATTTCAAGTCTAAAAATCACAATCACCACCTTCACTATGAGAGATGACTACGACCATCACTGATGGTTTCCATGTGTCACTCTCAAGGTGGCTATGTCTAATACAGTGTTTGCTAACATATATTTGTGCACTTGGTTTGAAATTTCCATATCCTGACTAATGATATTTTTTCATCAACCAACCCACACTCTAGTCTTATGTGTTATTGGTGTCTATATACCTTCCATAATAACAACCGACTAGGGATATAATGAGAATAAGTATACGTAATCTTAACATCTATATGATCTCATTTACCCAAGGCTAATACTTGAAGATATACATCGTTGAGTAATATTATTCTCTAGACATTCATAATGTTTCCTCATTATCTCATAACTGAGTGAAACAGAATGAATTGGGAGCATGCCTTTATAATTATTAATCAAATCCTTTATGGTATATGCCATGTCAATCATCACATGATTGGATCTATGGGCATACCTTACCAACACAAGGAACATGGATTGAACATTGAGAGGATGACAATTCCATGCCTCAGGTTCAATCTAGATATTAGAGACAAAGGACCTATACGATCACAGTAACACTAATCATGGATTGTAGGTTGAAATTGTTCTCTAACTTTCCAATTTACTTGGGTAGCAATAATGTGTGACTAGGCACAACTCTTTTCTTGTGATGTCATAATTGGTTATGGACATTCACTTCCAATGTAACTCTGCACCTATAGGGTCACACACATAGGATACACTTGGATTAAAAGAGTATATTCATTAATGATGTTTAATTTGATTAATAAAGGTGTTTAAGTATTCAATTAAACAATAGGTCAACTGACTGGACTCGGAAATATCAAGTTCAAGTGTTGAACTGATTGATTGGAGTGTTAGGTAGATTGAAAATTGAATTGGTTGATTTCTGCATGACTCAGGACACCAATCGATCGACTCACTGGCTGAACCGATCTACTTAGTTTGGTGAGATGGCCAGTTCACCTTGTGAACCGATCAGCTCGGTCAAGCCAACCAAAGATTCTGGTGATTTTCCCAAATCATAAGAAACATTGAATTGTTTCACTTGTCCAATTTGACTAGTACAAGGACTAATGTTGGACATTAATTTGAAAGGAATTGCGAATTAAATTACGAATAGGAAACTGCATGAAACCACCATCTCACTAAGCAATACGACCTTTTCTCTATGCGAGATGACCATTTCATAGTTTGTAGCTTCTTGAAGATTCATGAATCTGGACCCTTCTACTCCCACACCGATTGGTAACCATGACCCTGGCCTCTACTATAAATAGAGGGACACTGGGGGCTTCCCAAGACACACAATTGAGAATCAGTTGCTTTGAAAATTGTTGTCCTCTCTGGTTTTGGTAACCAATAGAGATCATGAGGAAGTCTTACCCGTTAAAGGGAGGGATAGTGAGGGAGAGAACAACTGAGTATAAGTTGTGGGAGAGCATGTCAGTGACTAGTATGTCTACAGGAGGGGACAACTCCTTCTCATTGGCTCTGGTAGCACAGTGTGGAGTTCTTGGTGGTCTGTGTGGACTACTCTAGAGGAGGGAGGTCGTTGTCTACCGCTAGGAGGACAATGTCAGCCAGCAATCCATGGAGAAAGGATCAGTGCATATGACAATGTTTGAGTTTTTTGTCCGTGGAGGAGCCACAAACAAGCCTTAATGCAACTAGAAGACAGTTACACATCTACAACAACAAGGAGTATATTGCTAGACTTGCTCCAAGATCAGGTATATCCTCAAAACCATCCTTTCTAGTATATGGTTGTTGACGTGATCCACTAGTTTATGGGGAATTTGGCAATAAAAAATGTATTTCTACTGCCTATTATGTCGCTCTATTTCCCTACAGTGGTATCAGATTTTGGGAAATATGGGAACAGAGTATAGCAGAAAAATAAAAATTTTATCTATTTTTATTCCCATAACAGCAAGATCGCATCAACTAGTATGAAATAGAAAGGATGGTTTTAGCAAGTTATACCTGGTCCTGGAGCAAGTCCAGCGACAAAACTTGCTTCTTTACAACTGCTGACTAGTTGCTCAGGGATGGTGGTTGTCCATCTCCTGGTCTTTTTTGGTATGTATGCCCTGAGAGCCAATCATGGGATGATTGGTGGGATACATTAAGATTGATTTGATAAACATCAAAGGCAAGCTTCCAATTCTTTCTGGTTCAGTCATATGAGATAGTGATAGAACAGATTGAATGTCTAGAGAATGACAGTACTCAATGACGTATGCCTTCAGGTTGAGGACCTGAATGATGAGATCATACGGATGTTAAGAGTTTGTACATTCTTGTTGTGTCCCTAGTCGGATGTCATTGTGGAAGGTAGATAGACAGCAATGACACACAAGACAAGATTGTGGTGTTGGTTGATGAAAGAATCTCATTAGTCATGATATAGAGATATCAAACCAAACACATAGGTACTTGTTGGAGAACAAGTGTACCGGACAGACCCACCGTGAGTTTGACACATGGAACCATGACATGATAGTCACATTCAGTACTCACAGTGATGGTGGTGAGTGTGATTCTTTGACCTGAAATCACTACACTCAACACATGTCGTTGGGCACACTTTGACATCATCAAACGCAGTCCTGAAACATGGGTTGTTATAAAGGTGATGATTGGGTGGCTTTGACACATGGGGCTTTTGAGGGGTGAGTGATAGATATGGGATTTGTCCCTCCTGAGGGAGTTTGATATCCAAGGCCACTTGATGAGTAGGATTGAAATAGGCGTGCGCACGCATGTGTGAATCAGTATGTGATATTGATGTCATACATATCTCTTCCAATATACTCTGAGATCAAGAAAGTGAATGAACGTTGACAGGATGACTGTTCCATGCCTCGAGTTCATTCAGGATATCAGTGACAAAGGAATTATACATTCGCTGTAACACCATTCACGGATTGTAGGATTGAAAGTTGTTCTCCAACTTTCTATTTCACTTGGGTAGCACTGATGTGTGACTAGGCACCGCTCTTTGCTTGTGAAGTCATAAGTGTTATGGACTTTCACTGCCAATGTGAAAATGGACCTGCAGGGTCACACGCATAGGATTTAACCTGGAAGAGGAGTTTTGTCCACAAACAATGTTTAGATTGATTACTAAAGGAGTTTAGTAGTTCAATTAAACACTCAATTGATTGATAGCTCAAAATCATAGTGTTCAAGGTGTTGGATAGATTGATTAGAGTATCAGATTGATTGAAATTGCAATTGACTGATTCTGCACAATCT